>NBIV01000142.1:0-185321 GCA_003194525.1 Gracilariopsis chorda
CCTTTGAAGTACCAGAGAAGCGCTTTGATCACTTGATTTGTGTTCTTCGTGAGCTGTGCTGTGAAAAGTGGTTGCTAACATATAAAACTTCGGGTCTGGTGCTGTCAGTAATGTAACATATATCGCTAAGGATCTGACGGCAGCGGTGTCTCTGGGTTTTTGTGAGTGTAGTGGTAGAGGGTTGTTTGTGTAGATGTACCATGTTGTTAAACGACGTGTGATTGGGTTTGCCATGTTTCATATTGGTTTGTGCTAGGAGTTCATCGATTGTGTTCGGTTTAGATACGTGAACATGATCTTCAGGCATGCGGCGTATTGTCCAGTTTAGAAAGCGAATGGGGGTCTCGGGACGTGTGATGCAGTTTTTCGCGAGGAGCTGGCTGTAGAGTTTTGTCATGAAGTGCTGGTGAGATGCCAACACTAGAAATTCGTCGATAGTCGTACTGACTAGTACGAATCCGGTGGATGTGGGCTTCGTGTAGAGACATGGATCACGCTCGGAGGTTTGAAAGTTATGTTTGCGCATATAGCTTTTGAGGCCGTGGTTGTAATAATAAGCTGCCGGAAAACAGTTCCTGATATTAGTGAGCATACGCACCAAGAATTCTGCAAAGTACGAAGAAGAATTCTGCCAAAACCATTACATTGAAATTTAGTTTGGAGAATTTTGTAGCGAAGACTTCACGAATAGTGCTGAATAATGCGTCGTTACGGAAGTCGAGTGAGTAAAGGTAGTAGTACCACGTGTAAGGAATTAACGAATTTTGCGGTGGATAGCAAACCTTACATGCTCCACTGCGATCACCATACGGCCCAGCAACCGCGACGCAGCCATGTTGGCAGACGTTTGTGACGTCGAAGCTGTGCCCTTCACCCCCGGAATGAAGTCACGGTACACAGTGGTGCTAGACCTTGTCATGGTGCGCGAAATTGCAGCCCTAGGGGCGCCTACGCCTCCGTATGGCGAGACGACGTAGCGGTTTGAAGAGGCAGCCACAAAGGTCAACGGAAACTTTGCTTTTGCTGGTGAGTCTATAGCGCGGAAGCCACTCCAAGACCGCTACAAGCGTATGAAGGAGCAATACTGCAAGCTTGAAAATGGTAATCAGCGGCTGTGAGGGGTCGGGAGAGGGGAGATGGGGGAGCTTGCAGACCTGCTTATGACAATCCGGGAGGCAAAACACGATTATAACTAAGAAAGAAAGGCACTGAAAACGGCTGAGCGCAAGAAAAAAGAAAATAAGGAAGGCATGGGTCCCGCTCTCCTGTCTGCCGCTACAAAGCGTAGAACTGCACTTAATGACGAAAGAAGCAGTTCGTCGGTTAATAGGGAGGTTTGGGACGCTGCAAAAGACGAGGGGAGCTGTAGTACGAAGAAAGCCAAGAAGGGCATGCAAATTCCGCCAGTGATTAGGAGTGAGATAGATTGCTTCGGCTCTCATATCAAAGAGGCTGATCTTGCGCGGCGTAGACTTCGAATGCGAACGCTTGGCCCTTGGGCAAAAAGGCGCGATCGCCAACCGTATCGAGTGTCAGAAGGAGCGCGAGGATCGTAGAGAAGAGAGCCACTTAGGTGGAGAGGAGCGACACGAGGGGCGTCTCGAGTATAGAAAACTCGAGTTGGAGAAGCATATAGCGCTACTGGAACTACGGTCTAAGCTTAAGTAAAAGTAGCCTTTTTGCTCTCCACTGGTCGTTTTGGAGTAGCGACTGGCCTCCTTTATCATCACAATCGCGCTAGCTTCTCCGCACAGAGAGCTCCCTGCGGGGCTGCGGAAGAAAACGTCGGCTCGCTTCTCGCCCTCGGTCCCCTCGGCATGCGAACTTTTTCATCGCTCCTCGGGACTCTCCGCGAGCTATTCTTTGTGCGATACATATTCCTCAAGAGAGGAAGGGCCAAACCGAAGTACTTCAATATCTGGTTGGAATAGCAACAGTTGCAGAATTTCAAAAACGGCATCGATGCTCTGTATAGCATACCGATACGTGATTCGAAAACCTTCATCTTGCGCTGGGAATCCACTCTAGCAAAGTGCATTTTGAGCTCTTTGAAGAACAACTCTACCCTGATACGCACGCCTGCCATAGCCCTTTTGAAATCCTTCTGTGCTGGTGATAGGGTTGCACCATAAAAGGGCACCACCATAAACCGCGTTATAAGCCGAGTCTCCTTATATAGAATACGATTCGCCTTGATGCATTTCGTCGTCCAGTCCGGAGCGAAGGTATAACGTCCAGTCGTGTTCATGCCCTTCGAGTTTGCCATGTAGGTGCATCATAATCCCATTGGAAGTGTTGAAATCTTGATACATAAGCGCATGCTTGCGCATATGTCCGTTGTACACGACACGCTGGGCAAAGGTTACACTTTGGCCGTGCTATGTCATGCACAGTCCCGATTATAAAAACAGAAGCAGTTCGCAACGTATTTGACCTTCTGTTCAATCGCTTTGGCGTACAGAAGATGTCTTGCAATAAGAAGACTCGGCGCTGATGGGGCCGGTGAGCAAATGATCTCTTTGCAACGAGCAGTAGCTCTATCGTTTTCGCAAAAAGATCTCGGAGAGGTGTGACGCATGCGTGCCAAAGAGGTCTTCCAAGTCTACCAAATGCTTTGGAGTAGCAAGTCGACACAATACGACGCCAAATGGCTAGTACAGGTGTGCAAGAGTAGCGATTACGAGTAGTTCAAGTCTTTACAAGAATTAAAAGGGGTTAGACACTCTAAGTCGCTAAGCGAATTGAAGTTAAAGGAAGAGCCAGTGAGATATACACGGTTTCGACGGCGGTGGTGATTGGTGTAGTTATAGCGATTGCGCATGTAGTAACTGCGCAAGCTTCAATAACGCCTGGTCGGAGGAAACGGTATAGGTTTTGTACAGATTACGCTTGCGAACGAAAGCCTGTAACGCGCAAGCAGAAGCGAGGGATTCAGTTGCAATTGCAACTAATCTGTGGTACTTTTCGCTATGACCTGACATGGTGGCTGCTACCAGAGTCCCGAGCACGGAAGATGATGAGCTTTATGTTACTTGATCCAGACTTAGATATCTCGGCTTTACCCAGAGCAGAACGTGTAAATCGCCTTAAGTAGAAAAAATAGGACTTCATGTCCAAACTGGTCTGTAAACCTGAAAACGAACAATTCAAAACTATTCAAGTCTCTGTAACTATATGAAGAAGAGAAAGATACTATTTTCTTGTAGTTGAAAATTCATCTATCTGACTAGAACGTAACCTTTCATCAACATTTGTGAACACACCCTCTCGTTCTAAAGTACTCATTCAATCGTGATTTCCAATTTCTTACAATGACTTTTGTGAACCACAGAGGAAAAGCCTTTTGTCATTAGTTCAGCACCATTATACCCGTCAGCACATACTTTCAATGGCACAATCTACTTCAGAACATAGTAGCGTACAAAATGATAACGAACATCGATATGCTTCGTTCGCTAACTAAATGAAATCTCTAACCAAAGAGCAATCATACCATGATTATCACCATAGATAACAATACCATGCTGAATTCCAACTTCAAGCTCGAGTAAAAGACCACGCAGCCACAGACACTCTCGAACTGCATATGCCATCGCCACATACTCCGTTTCTACTGTAGTATGAGCCACGATGGACTGGTTTTTCGACCTCCACGATATAGCAGCTCTAGATTATAGAAATTCGAAACCACTAGTCGATTTTCGGTACAGTAGATCTCTCCGCGGCCTTCCAGTGTTTACTACCGAACTTATCAAGGAAACGAGATAGATAGCCAACTGCAAAGGTTATGTCCGGTACCCAAGTGTTACTCAAATGCAGAAGCAATCCGACAAGCTCACGATAGGGGACATCAGCAAGTCTTTCATCCTGTTCTGCAGCCTGTTACTTGGTACCTGGAACCATGAGATTCGCAATGCCTGAACAGTGCTCCATACCAAAACGAACAAGAGCCTCTCCAATTAATGAAGCATATGGATCTTAATCAATTCAACAGAAGGTCTCTCAGTGTCCAAGCCCAGAAACGTGCTTTAATTCATCTCTACTAGACGATCCACATGGTTGGACAACTTTTCCACAACATGAGCATGTTTTCTTTGCGTTTCCCAGCCATATGAACATCATCGACGTACATAATAAGCACCATAACAATCATGTCTTCATCCTTGACCAGGTGCAAAGATGGGTCACTAAAAGAGATAGGAGCGCCAAGATTGGTTAAAAGTGGATGCAAGAAATTTCCAAAAGCCCTTGAGGCTTGCTTTAGGCCATAGATAGCCTTCCATAAGTGATATACAAGCTTAGGACCTTGACCTTCAAATACACGGGGTTGCTGCAAGTACAATTCTTGGTCCAATGTGCTATACAGAAAAAGTAGGCTTGATGTCTAACCTCATGAAGAACATACACTGATCCACAATGAGAGCCAAGACCATTCGGACTTTATTATAATTCACCACTGGTGCAGAAACATCACAATAGTCTACATCATACTTCTGCATGAACTCTTTTGCTACAAGGCGAGCTCTGTGCCTTTTCACGCGACCGGTCTTATCGAGCTTGCGATTGTAAACCCATCTACACTAAATGGGGCGAAAACTGTGAATTAGTTCAACGAGTTCTATGACTTCTCTTTGCCTAAGATTATTCATCTCACTTTTCATTGCATGATAGCACTGTTCTCGTTCATTTCCCGACCTTGCTTCTTCGCAAGAGCACGGAAGATCCAAACCACTTCTTCCCATCAGACAGCGAAGTTGAATGGATAACAAGGCATCTGGCGTGTATCTCTCTGAGGCACTACGACTTCTGCCTGATCTTCTAGGTTCTGTAGGATAGTGGGTGACCACTTCAGAATCAACATCCCCAAAATCCTCCAAGAACTCCAGTTCAACTTTAACTTCAGCAGTATGACCTTCGCTTGGAGTACCATATTCCTCATCCTGTCCAGTCTGACCATTATCTTCATTAGCAGTATCTTCCTCACCTACGCGGAACAAATATGAAATAAATGTCGTCTCATCTGTCGGTTTACTGGTTGGCCACCAAAGCTATGACTCATCAAACTGGACATCTCTAGATACGGATAAGATACAACTTTGTGGATATAAGATTCAATAGGAGTTGCCTCTTTCGAATCCGACCAGTATTCCTTTCCTCGCTTTTGGACTGAACTTCCCTTATTGTTTCTTCTTTGAAATGTGAAAATTCGCAAGTGCACCAAACAAATTGATGTAGAAAAGGTCAGGACGATCACTGAACACTGTCCCATGGGGAGTAATATTCCCCTGGGATGCAGAAGTTTACGTACCATTCCTGAGGTACTTTGCCGTTTTTACTGCTTCAGCCCAGAGAGATTTTCTTCCAGTAAAGGGCAAGAGGAAGACCAGCATTGTCCTTGCAAGCATCGTTCAGAGTACGGCTCAGTCTTTCAGCATTTCCATTCGACTCAACGCTGTAAGGAGCCACAAGTTCACTCCGAGTGCCCCCTTGGCAAGCGAATGCTGCAATGCATTTGAAAGAGATTCCGTTGCGTTATCAAACCTGATCGCCTTCAGGCGCTTTCCAAGTGATGTTTTGAGTTCAATCATCATCTATGTCACAGCCTATGATACTTCAGAACGCCTGTGGAGGAACCGTACCATCGATTACGCACTCGAATCCTCATAGAGCGTCACACAATCACGTGCTCTTCTCACAGATAAAATACGCATTGGTCCAACGACTTCAGTGTGTACTAGGTCTCCAGAGTTCCAAAATTCACGAACAATCTGGCGTCGCAATCTGGTGTCTCTCACTGACTGCGATATCTTGGAGTTATCACAAATGCCCCACTTGTTAACTCTCCTGAGGGGCATACCATCAACAATTGGAACAGTTTTGCGAAGATGTTGTTCACATAAGTGACCCAGTAGGTTGTGACAAAACCTCGATTCTAGTATCTTCGCCTTCGACACGAGAGATCTTGACTCAACAGTAGGATAAAAAGGTTTGCGCAACGCCTCATACAGTCCCGTATGCCTGCACTCTATGCCCATAAGGCAAACTTCGTTCGTCTCAGGATCAGTTACAGTGCACGTGCCATGACTATTTCGTTCGTCACTCTTAAAATTAATGAAGAAATCCTTCTTTCTCATGCAAACTACTGATAGGAGGTTTAAATTCAAGCCAGGGGCATACTGCACGTCTGTAAAAGTTACAAAACTATTCCTCCCGTGCATGATATCAGTAGCATGTATGTCACCCTTAGCATGAAATGCTGTGTGGCTTCCATCCCCAACTCCAACACTCTGAGGAATATACCTCTTCAATTCCATGAACAGTGATATGTCATTTAACATATGCAAGGTTGCTACAGAGTCAATGAACCACTTTGAGTTGGGTCCGAATCCTTCCTCTACAATGACTAGCGTTCTGACAACGTTCGACACATTCTCACTATCTCTGGACCTATTAACATCTTCATGTTTGCGCTGGCGATACTTCTTGCTCTCCAGTTTGTCGTAGCAATTGACTTTCTTTTGACCAGGCCTGCCACAGTAATGAAATTTGATCTTAAACTTCGTCTTTCAATTTTTCCGTGTGTCCAGAGACTTCACGCAGCTGCTATTTGCTTCGTAAGTTGTCAATAGAGTTGCATCTTTCGACATAAGCAGTGCAACAGACTCAGACAAAGATTTGCCCATTCCACGGATTACCTCAGTGGTTACATCAAATTCATCACGTAAACCCCACAGCAAGGCACGTCGCTGCTTCGAATCAGAAGCCAAGTACCCAATCCCGCCATGTTGAGATTGCAATGCGGATAAACGAGCCTAAGCTCAACCACAGTTTCACTAGGCTTCATCTTCATGGCCTAGTAGCAATCTAGTAGACCGTCTCAACTAGCCTGCGATACGGCCTAATGCTGTTCCTTGAGCGATCTTCAGACGATGAAGGGGTCTTGCATGTCCATTACAGGCGCAACGCATGAGTCATGAACCAAAAGAAGTATGGTGGAAAGCGCCACTTCTTTGCGACGATTAAACTTCAAAGCTTTATCACTACCATCCTCGGGCTGGGTTTCGGAGCCATCTACAATAGTCCAATGTCTTTTGCTGCGCAACACAAATTTGACCTTACGTGACCAGAGACAGTAGTTTTTTAAAGTGAAGAGCGGTAGACGAATCTTAGTCAAACCAACGACGGTCGTATGGTTATTCCAATCCTCACTCATCTTCAAAGAGTACGCCAAGTCAAGAAGTGGGGTAAGTAAAACAAAACAACAAAGAGACAGATTACTTAGAAACAGGGGCTCGTTGGGATGAATGAAGCGCAGTGGTTAAGGTTCTGGGCCCATAACCTGTTACTTGACCACGACTGGGATATGTCGGCTTTACTCCGAGCAGACTGTTGACTTCGCGTTAAGTAGAAAAAAATAGAACTTCATGTCCATACTGGTCAGTACACCTGACATGAACAATTCAGAACAATTGAAGTCCCTGTAACTATATAGAAAAGAGAAAGATATTATTCCCTTGTAATCCACCATTCATCTTAAGTAATTAGAACGTAACCTGTCATCAACTTCTGTCAACAGCCTAACTGTGGAATACCCAAGAGTCAGCTTGTGAGTGCTTGCGTAAACCCCCCGACACCCGAATTCTGTATAAATTCTATTTTACACGTGGGTATGCAAACTTGCCGGAATTCTGTGAGTCACTCGCAGAATTCCGCGCAGGCGTAAGCTCTCTATTACAGAGTAGTTGCCCATAACGTGCGTTATGGATTTTGGTCCAATCGAAGTGGGGCATCTGTTTCGCGTAGACCAGGCGGTCGTGCTCGTACTGTTAATGTAGGTAGACCGACTTCACATCGAAATTTTCGAGAGTGTACTGATGATATTCTTGCAGAGAAAGCAAGAGGCATTGAGTGGTACGATTGGTGTTGTGATTGGTGTGTTGATTTGGATCGTAGCGTAATCGTGGTTTCATTAAGTCGCCATGGAGACTGCAGCGGTCATAAAGCTGTGTGACTGTGCCTTCTGCCACTCTTTTGTAATGGTATATCATCATCAATATTGTTGTTGCTTCAGCAGGTGAGTAAGAACTGTAGGCGAGTCATATGATGCTTTTGTAGACGTCTAGGTTACGCACTTTTGGTGTCATGAGGCGCTTTTCATCGCTGATCACCGTGATATTTGTATGTGTCTGTGAGTTTTTTGGAGCTGGTGTATCGAGGTGAAAGGTGGTGGGTATGAGGTGTGCGGGGCGTGCTTTTTGTTGAAAGGGTAGATGTTTGGTAGCTGTCTGGTCCATCTCGCGGTGATATGGATAGAAGTCATGCACAAGCACTGTCTTATACTGCTTTGTGTGAAGTGTGAAAACCGTGACGTGTTTTAGGGAGGTTGCATACATATAGAGCACTGTTGATGCTCTGGTGTCAAGTTCTTTTTTTTGCGTATAAGGAGATGATCTCTAGTTGCCCAAACGTGAAGATGTAAGGAATGTGCGGTTTTCTACGATACCATGGATGGTATGGGGATGTATTGAGGCTGGAAGGGTGGAGAAGGTTCTATTTGGAGACTGTATACCTTGCGAAATCTTCCTAGAATTCATCCGGTAGGCTGGCCGCTGTGAGTAGAACAGGCACTGACTCCATGAATGTGCGATTAGAGCGCTCTGCGAATAACTTCTCTTGGGGTGTATGAGGGGTCCTCAACTGAATAATAAACTGATTATTTTCATATATTGCGCGCATCGTACCTGATGTGTATTCTGGTAACTGAAAGAAATACAATGTAGTTTTTATTGGCAAGTACGCAAGATGAACGACGACTTGGATAATGGACTGGTTTGTGCAGCGGATTCGCTTTCTCAGGCCTTGTCTTAATAACGCGTTCAAGCGTGAACGATAACGACGTGAACGCCTGAAATCTTGACTTTTTCAAGAAAAACGATACAGAACATTAATGGTTTGTCAACCCCAAGTCCGGGCGCGGACCAAGTTTCAAGTTCCTCGTCTCATTTTATTCTACACTCCTTAGTTGACAGTGCGCACTGATCACTTTGAAGTGCGGTAGATGCCTACAGACGTAACGCGCATCGCTCTGTGTAGTGCTGTAGCTCAGTATGCAAAGACTGGACGAATGTCACCCATGGCCTTTTCACTGTTGTAGAATTGATCCTTGACTGCCAGAGGCGTGTAAAAAAGGAAAATTATCTTCACAATTTCGACCTTCGGTGGTAATGTCTCTTTCGTCATTGGTTATATTGCGTAACTTCGGCCTCATTATCCGTCTCCTGCATTCCCTGAGATTCTCCTCATTACTCGTATTAGAAGCTTTACAACAGAGAAAAATCGACAACCTCAGATCTTGGTATAGTCTATGGCCACGGAAAATATATCGTGCTGATCAAACACTTATCTATATATTATTTATTGATTTCTATCTATGATTTTGTTATACATATACGAATGATGCCCTAAGACCATTTCCTTTATTCTTGAGGCTGCTTTTTGCTAACTGCAAAGTTGTATTGGAGCACGATGGGACTCCTAATCATTTTTATGTACCAATTTGAGAGAGAGAGTACATTATAACAAATCTTCATTCAGGTATTCAGTCGTAGCTTTTATGAAAATTATGACCACAGATCACTCAAGCAAGTTGTCTGACACAACCCTTGTGTATTGTCCAATGCTGATTAATATGTATATCAAGTATCTCGGAATCGTGAAGGAAATGAAAGATTACAAAAATGCAGTGAAGCGACGACGCTCATCCCGTATCAAACGTTTGTTAACCTACGAGAACATTTTCAACAACTTCAACCTTCGCAATTTTTGTCATGTGTTTAGGATGGAACAATGAGATTTTGAGAAACTCTATAGCAAGTTATCACATGTACTAGTGGGAAATGTGGCGATGGGCAAGCCTTCTCGGAGAGAACCGATTACGCCCCGGGCAAGGTTGGCGATTACATTGAATATGCTGGCGGGTTCTAGTCATGGATATATCATGCTTGTTTTTCATGTGGGAAAGTGCACTGCGTATCAAGTGTTCCACGATACGTAAAAAGCACCAATGAATGTGCTTCAACTGCCTGGCTTCCCCGAATCGGAAGAGAAACTCTCAGAGGCTCCGTTGGGATTCAAGCATTCTCGGAAATGACTGAGTCCTCTTACGGGGTGCGTAGGGGCTCTAGATGGTATCGTTATTAAGATCGAGAAGCCATCTTGTTCGAATGGTGCTGCATTCTATTGTGAGAAGGGTTACTACTAGCTGCCCGTTCATGCTCTCGTTGATTCTAATTATAGGTTGCTCGACGTATATATTCGCTGTGTTGCGACAACACACGATCCAAGCTCAAACCTTCAGATGCCGCCATACAATGGTTCTCTCTCATCGCTACAACCACTACCTTCGGCGTCCGCAGCCGCCAATTCAGTCAAACGCCTAAACAACAACCTCCTCTCGTCTTCGCCGCCCTTCATCACTTCTTTCTCTTCTTCAGAGCGGCACACCAGCCCGCTTCAGTCTAACATTTCCGCTTCCTTTTTTTATCGCATCAACTCCATTCCCCCCGCTCGTATTGTGCGCCACATTCAGGAGATAGCACGCCGTCTCCACTCTTTACACGTTCCGTGTCGTATCTAAGCCCAAACTCCTGTAACCAAGGAAAACCATGTATGCTTTGTCAAATCTGGTTAAGTGTCGTACTAGCAAAAAGCTGCCAATGTAGTATTGGATTGCTGGCGACGAAGCTCATGTATGCACTATCAGTTTGATAACTCATATTTTAGTTTCACAGATATGCAGCTGTTATGAAGATGGGTTTAACTTCTATATTTCTTCCTTGAGAATTCATGTGGAGCATGTATTTGAAATGCTCGTGGAGAGATAGCATATTCTACGAGAGTTAGAATTTTCTGTTGATATCAATACTGAAATTGTAGCTTTGTGTATGAATTTGCACAAATTTTGTGTTGAAAACAAATTTTAATACTTAAGGTAGTCTCTAGTGAAGACGTAAATGAGCCAAATCAGGATGTCCTAGGATTTTCTGAATGCTGCAAAGAGACGCACTCCGACTGGATGAGTGATGAAGAGGTGGAGTCCCAGACAGATGATGTCATCTTCAGGAAAAGAGATGAATCAATTGACATAATAAAATAGAAGAAATTAACCCGTTAATTTTCTCCAGGAGCTTCATGTCGTGCTGCACAATTCTGACGTTAATTGCACATCAGCGGCATAAAGAGTGGTTTCGGCAGTTCGTTCTTTTGCATGGAATGGAAGCACATTAAAGCAATTCATCCGGCTTTCGTGCCCCTCCTTTCTGAGGCTTCAGATGTCACAACCTCGCAGTCGAGCTTGTCGCGACATAAACTTCACCGCGTTCATTATGAAACAGAGCTCGTCGATGTTTCACCTCTGCTTTTATCCAGGCGATAGGTGATACATCTCCGGTACAGCGTTGTGACACACGAGAGGTTGCAACGTCATCTGCAACCCCAACGTACAACCAATTCTTTTCGTCAGGAACAATGTCCCCAAAATCTCTGGTGGAGAACGTTTGTCGCAGAGTCGCTTTGCACCTTTTTCATACAAATTTGTTCCTTCACCTATCCCGTGAAATCAGTGAGTGACTTCGATATATCCTCTAAATTGTATTGTCAGATCTTGCTGCTCTGCTTTCGTTGCTTTTTTTCGGCCGTTTTGAATGCCAAAGAGCCACAAACTCTTTCTTCATAACCTCCATACTTACCTATCAGCTTTCACGACATCCGAAGTAGCTGCGTCTCTTCCGTTGCAGTTCAAAATCTACAAACCAATAAAATTAGTAGCATTCTCTTCTACTTGGTAGTGTAGTTTCCATTAGAACTCAATTCCAGAAAAGCAGTGATCCGTTTCGGATCATTTTGTCGCAAAGCGGACCATGTATCATATAAAAATATGAAAGAACTACTCCACTGAAACAAGTGCTTCTTCAACGAGGACAAGGGTCGTTCAACAAGGTGCGGGTAATTCGAGTGGAACTTCTCTAATAAGCCAGTAAAATCTTCCTTACATTCCACTTGATGATCATTGAATCGATGTTCAATGGTTCCCCAAAACGATTCGCGACGTACCCGAGTATTACTCTCGGTTCTCTTCAGCTCTGCACTGCATGACTTGAAAAGAGCATGGCGAGAGCTTCCATGATCTTGTAGCAAAACTAAAAGGCGAGCAAATTCATGTCGCCAAAATTTAGGTTTTCCAATACCTGAGCGTTCAGTGGAAATGGCTCCATCCTTGATTATAACTGTGATAGCGCGAGTGACGCCCACGTTTTCAGACGGATGTACATTTTGCTCTAAATTTTAACTTCGGAAGAATATCCCAAGTGCACCATGCTGCACTGGCGTCTTGAACCCATTATAAGTAGTCATTAAAAGCTACGTTTTGGCGTTGCAATTGATCAAGAGAAATTCCTTTTTAGTTAGACACAAATACGACAATCATACATCTCGAAGTAAGCTTGGTTTTGGAGCGATTGTGGATTTTCAGCTTGCATTGCTTTGCCACGAGATAAGGATGTTTCAGAGTTCTCTGATTCGAGTGGGTGTAGAAACGTACCGTACTATCAGTCTTCTAGAACCGAAAGCTTTTCAATGCAGAAAATGGATTTATTTTAGTGTTTCTAGATGCTTGGGGGGGGAAAATTAGTGGCTTCAACATTATGCGCAACGTTTGCACGGAATTAGTTGAAGCATTTGAGCATTGATGAGGTGGAACAAATTGCAGGCATCAGAAGGGTGGTTGGGGTGATCAGAATTTGCACAGTTCTGACAATTGCGTAATGGTTGCGCGGGTGATGACGAGTTTAGACAATGTGGATGAGTTATAGCCATAAAAGTGCCCTATCTAATTAGATTGTTGTCGTGGTTGACATGGTTTGTGATTCTTTTCTGTAACAAATCTGATTAGATTGAGGTGGTAGGAATGTTTGGCACGTTGAAATTAATGACGTTTGCCATTACAAAGTAGGTGCAAAAGTATGCATTGAGTATTACTCGGTGACTAAGATAGCTGGATTTGAATGGTGGTCGGCGGGGAGATGAAAGCAGACAGATAAAAAAGACATAATGCTGGCACCAGTCGGGGTGTATTGGGCTTGTGCTAATCATCATGCACACCATAAACTGCCGTTCTCTATTGTCAGGTCTGGAGAAGTGGCAAGGATCTCTAGAATGGGTTAAAGAAGTTCTTTGCTTACAGAGCAAGAGCTCGTCAGTTGCTCTAGAAATATTGGAAAGGCATGGCCACAGGTCCAGTAAGTAGCCCATCATTTTCGTTCCCGCTTGAATTTTCACGCATGAACGCGCTTGTTGAGACCAGGCCTCCATCTCCATCTCCGAAGTCCCACACCCACAGCTTTGAAGTGGCCGTTCTTGCTTTTCAAACCCTCCCAGCTCTCCACACCGCTACACATCCATCAATAATGGATTTTGTTTGTAATGATCTTCAAATGCTTACGAACACTCTTTGCAGGAACTGGTACGCACGCCAGCAATGATGGGCCGAACTATTTAAACAAGGTGTAAATGTTCTGGCCACTTAAAATTTGCAAGAAGAAAATCTGGCATCATCGCTACCAAAGTCTGTGTGCTGCATGCTGTGTATGATGTGTTGCATGGTGTTTTCGATCCAATTATGGATGTCTTTTTGGTTTGGAATGAATTGTGTCAATTGGAATCGTGTGACTGCATATAACCGATGAGTATATGCGGCTTGCCATGTTTGGAGGTTGTTTTAACGGTTCCACATGTACCAGAGCTGATATAGATCACTGGCTCATAGCTGTGGGCGGTAGCTCTACAGGGAGCAGAGTGATGCTTGGAATTGGTGTAGGTTTTTGAAGGTGATGAAAGAATCTACTGGGAGAGATTTCAGCATGGATGAGATAAGACGGTGCCGGGCGGTATGGCCTAATATGGGGAGGTATGCGTGATTCAGAGTCATGTGCCAGTTGTGGGTGATCCGTTCCATGGTGGGTCGTTTGGGAGTTATGTTTGGGTTATGCAGGTAATGGAGAGGAGATGTGTGCAGTTGGAGTGGTCTTCAAACATACCGGGAATATATATTCAGGGGGTTATGGGAGTGATGGTGGCTCTGACAGTGTTATAGAAGTAACTCTTTCATGACCTTTATACGGAATGGTACTTGAAATTCAGGCTTGGTACATTGTGAGGATTGTTCCATGTAGTTAGTACTGGGTCTTTGTCCAGCACGATTTTATTAGTCTGACTAGGGCGCTGTTCTTGGTTTTGATTATGTAACTGGCATTTTTCGTGAAACTTAGAAGTCCATAACTAGTAGCAAGGTCGTGTGCTGAGAGTAAGTTATGCTTCAGATGGTGATTGGCCACTGCCTGTGTAAGGAGGGTTGAGTTACTCTTGTGCGGATTGATGCGAAGTGTTCCATGGTGGGTGCACAGGATTTGCAGCTTCGTAGACGTTTCAGTTACCTTGAAAATGGAGAGTGGGGCTATTGTGACCGTGGGACGTGTGACGTGAGAAACGGCGGCGCCACTGGCCAGAATTAACTTACCTGTGGTTTCAGTGTTGCCCTCAGAAATTACTCCCAGTGTCGGCGTTGAAGGTTGTAGCTGTTGTGGCGGGTGGGGCTCGTTGGCATATGGAGAAGGTATCAGAGTATAGGGCCAAGGGATTGTAGTATACTTGACGTGGTTTTGGGGCGGAATACCAAGCGATGTATAGAACTGCACGGTTTTCCTTGATAATGCGAGCGCTGGCTAGAAGGGTAGTACGGGCGACGGTGAAAGTGCCGGTATGGATGACGAGGACTTCCGGAGTCCGCAGTGAAGTGAGTGGGAGGTTGAGAGCTTGAAGTGGCCGTGGTCATCATCATGGTGAAGATGTAATGCTTTTTAAGTTTTCACATAAAGTCCTTGATCTGGAGCGGTTTAGAAGCAATAAATTGAAAAACGATGTTGGAAAGTTCCGTCTTGCATTATATTAAGTCAATGAGAAATTCCACCATACGTGTTTCCTAGGCTAAGTTCGGATACTTAATGGCAAGCATGCATTGTCGGAGTTCTTTATGATCTCTCAGGTACTGAGAAATAGTGGTATCCTTGGTAAATTGTATTGTCTCCTCTTCTGTTTTGAGGAATTGATGGTCCTCTTTTGTGGACAGGTTGATATGGTCCATAATTCTTTTTTCAAGCTCGTAAGAAGTGGGTTCATCTTCTGGTACGAGGATTTGTCTAACTATTTCGGATGGTTCGCGGCTTAGGATTGCTGTTCTAAAGTGTTCTTTCTGTTGCTTGAACGACTTTAGCTGGGCTGGGGTGACTGGTAAAGTGGGAAATGTTGTGAGATGATGGAGTGCTTCAGATTTCAATGCATGATTCTTGATAGCGAATGACCACGGAGAGCAGTTCCCTGGATTGAGATTCGGAACAGTGGGGTAGTTAGCACTAGTTATAGAGTCCATCATGTGGTCACTGTACTGGGTGGTATCGCTGGGCGTGTATGTGTCGTTGGCTGTGGTGAGTTCGTTGAAGTGAAGGGCTGTTGTGAATTCGTTTTGTTCTCGAAGGTTGTCCCTTCGCAAGCGACAGGTATGGCAGTTGTAGTTGTCCCTTGTGAGGTGGGGATGGCAGCAGCAAAGTTGGGGTTGAGATGTGAGGGAGGGAGATCCAGTTTGCGTTGCGCTCATAACCTGTGAGAGGAGGACTTTGCCTTTTCTCTGATTGGTGAGCTCGTAGCTCTTAAGGTTATGTGTTCATGTCTACAGTAATGTTGATGGACATCGATTGCAAATGTGAGCCACTGCAGCAATTCTGGACTGTAAGCACTTACAGTTGAAGCAAAAACACAATTAATAATATGAAAAGTGTGTTTTATTTAAACTTTGGCTAAGAGGCTCTGGACACTCTGAACCACTCCAAGCTGGGTGAGGAAGAAAAATAGAGAGGCGCAGTAAGCCGGGGCAACTTTCTTCCACTTACGTAGAACTCAGAGTAATGCACAGACCTTAGTAAATAAATATTTTGCATGCTCATATTATCTATCTATCATTATGCTTAAGTATCTGAACAATGTTTTTAAGGAATCTGGGACCCAATTTGGATTTAGTTCAAAATTCCTACAGTTTTGCATGATTTCCTTGCCTTGAACGTAAGAAGCCATAACAATTACTCCCCCTAAAATCATTATTGGTTCTTGAATAATCCGTTCTTTTCATTACCATGGCGTAGGCTTTTTCGTATTGATACGGAACGACAAGACAATCTATACTAGGAATAAAATCAATGATTAATGGTTGATGGTTTTTTACAATTTTGATAATGCAGTTTCGACTTCTGAATTGAATGTATTCTTTTCTTCTAAACGTTGAAGTTGCTGAACTGTAAGGAAGTAGCAGAATACCAAACCTTGTAGGAGTTCATTATTAACTCCGACTGATACAGCTAGTTGAATTCGTTGGACAATCTTCACTATTATCTCAAACTGTTCTGTAGTCTCAATGAATGGTCTGACGATGTACTAATATCCCAAAAAACATGCACCAAATTCGAGATAGAAGCTGGGTAGTCGTGAGATTGAATTAATTTGACTGCCCTACATTCAATAAAATCTCCGGGGATGACGAGGGAAAAGAATTCATTCTCTGGATTCTGAGTAAACCAATAAATGCTAACACTCATGATAGATAATGTTTTTGGATGTATCGTTTCCGATTATCTGCAGAATGACAGTAGTTATTAATTTGTGAATATCAACCGAGCGATTCTCTGTACAGTCTCGGTTTTTATAGTGCACAAAGTATTTGAGCGTTCTCTTTCGAATGCGGTAGCCTATGACCTGATCAATACTTATGACCTCCTTCTGTAAGATTTGTTCTCTTTGCACTTGCGTATTAACGTCCTCTCAGTTTGTGTTCTCATGATATGTTTTCAACAATGATACTTGAAAGGTAGGATGAGTTTGTGCCAACTCCTTCGCTAATTCTATTTCAAAGGCTCTGGAGTCTGCGAATACCTTTTTGATGGATTAAGGTCCTAAAAACTTGCGATATAGCTTTTTGACGTGATCTGTGTTTATGTTAAAGTCTCGCGTATCCAGGAGCACTTTATCTTCTCCGTCGACTACTTGTTCTTTTTATTTCTTCTCAACATTTTCTATCATTCTTAGATTACTTTCTATTATAGTTGATTTTGCCATTTCAGTGCCGTACGTGGTTCTTTCCAATAATTCGTCCGTAAGTTCTAACGTTGTTTGAATTTCCTTATGAAGTAGGACATCTGTGATACGTAAGGAACGTTGCCGATATTCCAGCAAGAATGGCGTCATCTTGGTTGCTTTCTTTTTGTGATTATTGTATGAAAATTCAAAACCAAAGAGATAGGCGGCCCAACCTCTTTGACTGTAAAGAATGAAATGTGAAAAAACTTCTTCTAATTGTGGAGCAATATTTTTAGGTGAGAGATCCTCCCAAGATTGTCGCATCCTTCCTCTTTTGCGAGGTGAGCGCAGTGACAGGGCCCTCCGTACCACAGGGTGGTCGGATGTACAACCGAAAGGGATTCTGGCTATACTGATGGAGGTGGTGCCGAGAATCGGGTTATCAGCTGGTCAACGCATTGCACTGGTTCGTGTAAGCGGTGTTCCGGGCCACAGTGAATCCAATGGGAAAACAGAGAAAATGGGTGAAAGAACCAGAGAAAGGAGTACAATCACGCGGGTCTTGCTGAAAACCGAAAGAGACCCGGTGATGGGGGTGTTGCTTATTCATCCAGCACCGCAAAACTCAATACTGAGTGGAACAGTTATCTGTTCCCACAATAAATAGTAACCGATATCGTAAAACCAAAGAACATTGGGCGAGCCCACAAAGTAAGAAAGATCAGCGGTCGTTGTTGATACTGTGCGGGTGACTCTAACGAGACCGAACGCGAGGAAACTCCAGGAGGGACTTATTCAATTCGTGCAGGCGATAAAATCAGAGCCCGGTCACAGTTTAACGCTACTTCACGGTGAAACGGCAGGGCCGTCCTCCGTTTATCACTATGGGGTCAAATATTAACTGGGAATACTACTACTATAGGGTACCACGCGTGTGGTCCACACGTTTGTGTCAATGAGTGGCATGGCTGGCCACGGCGCGACACGACACGTGTCAATCATGCCAGCCATGAGTAAGGTCCGTACGCTTATCATGTGTCTATCTATTCCAGATATCATAGAAATCACCCATGAAGATTTCAAAAACACCAAATAGAATTCATATCCGATTTCACCCACAACTTGCAAGGGTCCAGTTATAACTTAGTTGAACCCATGCCAGGTCGGTACTGAACCATTCATCACCCACCTCACCTAGAGGGCATTCTCATACGCATGGCTTTACACTAATGTTCTGAAAAATTGTTCTCATTGACCATCCATTTGCGGAGGAAATGCCGTTGATAAGTTAAGTTTCACTGTCAAAGTTTGCATTAATCCTTTCCGGAAACTTCCCGTAAATCTTGACTCTCAGTTTTATATTATATTTCAAGGTAGTCCATTGAAGAGCACCCCTCTTAAGAGGGATATCTGGGGACTTGGTAGTTTTCGCGGTTACACCGGCATTCATACATGTTCATACATGACTTCACCTTTTTCCAGGTGGCACTGCCTATGAATAGTGGCTGGCCCGGTACACCGGTGATACAAGTGGGAAAGGGACGGTGGCAAGGCTGGCAGGCAAAGCAAGATAAGGAACGGGTGGTTATTAAATATATTGATTTATTTATCTATTTATCTAGCTATTACACTATGGAAGTTACACTACGTAGTGCGCCGGCCTTGAGGCCGCCGCACCATCAAATATTCCCAAACAAGGGTATTCTACTGCAAGAACGTGGCTTTAAGCACTTACGCCTTTGGCGGCACTCAACTCCATTTAGGAGGTATACCGCGTTGCCTACGAAGTGCTCAACCCCCTTGCTCGCCAAGACACCCATCTTCAGGATTGTTCCAATTGTTGTGGTTTCGCCGGTGTATACGGTATATTTGTCGGCAGTGCTTGGCCTTCTCCGAGCCACTGGCGTGACTCCTTGTCGCCCCTTTTACTTATCCCATTTCACCCTTTTTCTTTTTCATGTCCCGTTTCCTATTTAGGGTAGCTCCCGCTATACGCGGCTGATACTGACATCTGTCGTGTGTGCGCTACTGTGTGGAGCCATTTCTCCTTAAAGGAGTATAAAACTGTGTTACAGGTTCACCATTCCCTTTCCTGCGCTAGTCGTGAAGGCTGACCTCGGTTTACACACTAACTTGTCGTGTCATCCCTGGAATCGCTCTTTCGCTGTCCTCACCTCGTGAAAGGAAGATCACGAACATCTTTGGTGTATTTTCCCATCACTGGGAATTGCACCACAAATTGGTCTCCCTACCTTGAACACTAATCTTTGTAATACCCATCTCTGAGGTTGGATTCCTTTATCCCGAAGAGTTACGTGTTTCCCGTTTGAACGGTTTGTTATTTCGAGGAATCATCCCGACGCGGACCCGGCGATTGCTCGCAGCCGCTCCCACTAAGGTGGGGAAAGTCCCAATGATCGGCCCCCTACCAAGATCCCGATTAGGGCTGGTTCTACCTCGGCTGCTAAGGTCACTTCCCGCTCAACGGGCCTGGAACCGAAACCTCCGAATGATTCAACAGCTCTGCTGGACAACTGGACACCAGTGCTGGGCTGCCTACAGCGGTTACTGCTGTAGCAGCAGTAACCCCACCATCTGGGGCCGTCGAGAAGAGCCAGGTGATTCGCCTGGACGAGCAGCTCCATACGCTACGGACTGCTCACACCACCCTTGCTAGAGAATCTACCTCCTTCCCTGGAGTGATAAAGGCCAACCCCGTAAGAGATGTAGCCAAAGATCGCCGTTTAAAACGATCGGACGTCAACACCATGCTGAAAACCTTCAGTGGACCCGCTGCCTTCGTCGAAGGAACTCAGACCCAATTCGATCGAGCTAAGACTCTTCTGGAGACGTTGGAGAAAACCGTCTTGACGGATCAACCCGCAGCAGTGGAATGTGGAGCTGTCTCCCAACGCGCCGAGGGCAGGAACTAGTGGCACGACCGCAAGAAGCGGAGACCCCCAAGGATGAAATCTTCCCGGTCACCCTCGACTTCGTCGAATTCTTCATTGACCAACCCGGAAAGTCCCGGAAGTTCGGACTTTGAGGCTGGCAACAACCGCAGCGGGCGCTCTTCCCACTCTAAGCGGTCATATGGCACCTAGGGTGCAGTTCGCGCCCGAACTTTGGGTAGAAAGCACTCCGGTCTGAAAAATTTGGAGCCCACAAACCCGATGTATCGGAAATTGTTTTCATACCGATACTATCTGGTGGAAGACACCTCCATGGAGAGGAACGCCTGTGACACATGTAGAGTGAGAGATTGCATTAAATGCATGCAGCTCTCACTCCGTAGCCAGAGTTTTTCTGGAAAAGGCCCCGTATAGGTGTTGGATTTCCTCGCATGTTTCGTGACAGAAGCCGATATACTCGGCATGACTGAGGCTCAGGCCTACATTACGTTGCCGTACGTTTTACGGGGTGTTGCTGAGGATCTGTTAAACTATGTAATAGGCTCCACAAAAGCCTCCGAAGGAGGCGTTAGTTGCTCACTGGAAGCGGTGCAGCATCTGCTGCGGTCATATCCAACCGATATCTCGATTCAATCGGCCTTTCTAACTCTGCGGGACACACGCCAGACGCCTGGAGAGTTGGAAACCGATTACTCAGTACTTTTGAATAGGCTTTCCACCTCTGTTGTAACCTATATCCCGCTGCGGAGCGATGCATGCTGTTCAATAAAGGATTGGACGCCATCATCAAAAAAATAGTAGGAAGGTACCTGGAATACCGGCAGAAGCTCTTGTATCTCGAGTTAGTACAATACGCTCGTGCCGAGGGTGACGCATTTACGGCTCGGAAGCCTCAACGAAGGGTAAGAACCACAAAAGCGTTGTTGGTGGAGGGCGAGTCCAACTCCCTCTCGCTGTTAGCGGATGAGCAACCCTAGAAGGGGTATGAAAACGTACACATCGCCCATGGCGATGTTATGTCAGTACCGAAGTCGGAACTACCGTCAACATTGGACGTGACGCAAACGACTGATCGGGAAGATTAACCGTTGTAAACAGGGAGCGGGAGAGATCATTCACCGCGCATACCGTATGCAAACGGATACATCTGCAACCAGTGGCCGGGTTGGGTGAGCAACCGCTCATATAGTGTTGTGACCGATGCTTGGAATGTGGACCCGCGTGCCTCGGTGGGGGCTGCAATATGTCACCTATGTCACACATTTGGCCACACCTCACCATAGTGTCTTTGTTCTATCCAGGACCTCCCGAAGATTGTCGCCAATTACGACGCCTAAAGTCCACGGGAGAAATCGTCTGTCCCGGCAGCGTCGTACTTGCGCGCCAAGACAGACTTCTCGCATGCAGTGCCTTCTAGTCCTTTTTAAAGAACGGCCCCGGCACCACTGGCTAACAACTGTCCGTGGACGATGGGAGCTAGTCCCGCACAAGCGGAGGATCGTGGTCAGAACGCGCAAGCCCTCGTGGTAGGGGAACCTGAGCAACAAGCTGAGGAAACCGTGGCACAGGGAAACTAAACGAGAGAGTCTCCCCTTTGAGAGAGGCGTCCTCAGTTGTGAGATTCATGACACCCGAGGCGCCATCGTCTCGATCCCCGGTGAAAATCCTCTCGAGGAGGGACGCCGCAGACGCGGATTTGGAACAATTCGGTGTTCTGCGTCAACCGTGGGTACGGGTACGAAATAACCGGATCCTGGACAGAATCTTGGTGATGGCCCAGCCCAACTACAAGTTATATGCTGACCTTGGCTTTCACTCTCAATTCATGGTGAGATGCTTGACCGTTCTGAACACAGGTGCAGGCCCAAAGCTTATCGTGGAATCTGCTTTACCCACGCTGTTGCGGTCTCTTGTCCGTTCGGAAACGGCGCCGGAAATCGCTGAGGCGAACAACAACCGCTTGAAAACGATGGGAACTATCGAGATGGCCGTGAGGCTCGGAACATCCGTGGTGAAGCTCAACTTTATTGTTTGTCGGTTGCTTGCCGCTCCAGTTCTACTGGGTTGTGATTACTGCGACTGATTTGTCGAAGCAATCAAACCTCGTCAGAAGCACGGTCAAATTAGAAGACGGGTCAACCGTACCAATAGTTCGAAAGCCGCTAAAGCTGGCGACGATGAAGGAAGTGCCACTACCTCCTGCGCAGGAACCACTGCCCGCGTCACGTGAGTCAACTAAGCTCCGCGTTATGGCGTCGGTCTCGATACCTCTGGAGACCCAGGTAGTGGTTTGGGTTACTTTCCATCAACACTGCATACGGGTTATCCAAACCTTAACCTTTTCATACGAGACGTATCAACTCACCATTGCAAATGGAGTGGTCCAAGTGACGCCGGATGCCCCGTTTCGCGTTCTGGTCGCCAATCTTGGTACCACCACCCAGTATCTGGTGAATAACCCAGTAATTGGATCATTCACGCCCCATCCGTTGGCTATAATGCCAACTAAGATGACTGCTGCCGATATTCTTGGTGTGGTAGCCTTGGAGCACGACTTGCAACCCACTGAGGGGGAGACGGCATCACTTTCCCAATGGATAACGTACCGGAGGATCTGGACCCCTTACTTGATCAAACTGACCACAGCGTGACAGGCTACCACCAGATTCATCCAGAGAAGGCTCTTGAACAGTTGCACCTCGGTCACATACCGGACTCGCACCTTGGGCATCTCCGTGACATGTTACGGGAGTTTACCACCATGTGGGATGGCTCCCTTGCGGAGATTAACGAAACTGAACATCGGATAGATTTATTACCGAACGCTCGACCTGTTGTACAACCCCGTATCGGGCAGGAACAAAGGCTCGGGAAGAGGAACAGTTTCAGGTGGACAAAATGCTCCGTGCCAGAATGATTGGACCTGCGCATTCTCCATGGGCATCCCCAGTAGTACTGGCAGTGAAGGCGGACGGACGGCACCTGGCGATGTTTCGTCGACTACCGCCACCCTAACTCTGTAAGTATAAGGGACACCTACCCCATACCACGTATGGATAAATGTATCGACTACCTTGGAGATGCCACCATTTTCACGACTCTTGACGCCAATTGGGGATATTGGCAAGTCGCGGTAAGGGACGAAGACCGACATAAAACTGCTTTCGTCTGTCACTCTGGGTTTTACCGCTTGCAGAGAATGCCGTTTGGTCTAATCAATGCAGTGGCCACCTTTCAAAGAGCTATTGACATCTTGATGTCCTGCTTCAAATGGCGGACTTGCCTGGTTTTTCTGGATGACATTATAGTCTTCTCTAATAATTTGGATGATGACCTGGCCCATGTCAGGGAGGTAATGAACCGCGCTGCAGGACACAGAAGTTACCCTCAAGTTGCGTAAATGTGAGATCTTCACAGACACCGTTATATATCTCGGGAATATCATCAGCCCACGGCGGCTAACCATCGAGAAGGCTCTAGTCAAACCCCTCATGGAGGCGAAGGAACCGCAAACGCAGACGCAGTTCCGCTCCTTTCTAGGGGTTTTCAACATCTATTGACGGTTTATAACGGACTTTTCACACATAGCAGCTTCTTTTAATGCACTTCTATGGAAGGGATAGCCACCGAAGTTGGAATCACTAAGCACCAAACAATCGAAAGCATTCAACTCCTTGATGGAGGCCGTTACGACAGCCCCTATCCTCTCGCTACCCAAATTGGGGCTACCCTATTCCGTGGATACGAATTTTAGCGACTACCACGTAGGCTGTGCCTTCTCCCAAATGAACCCGGAGAGGGAACGAAAGCCAATCGGATTCTGGCACCGGTCTCTCAAATTTCATGAACGGAACTACTCCGTGTCGGAGAAAGAGTGTCTAGCCGTTGTATGGGCCTTGTCGACACTCCGCCCATACCTGATTGGGGTGCATCTCACCTTTTATACGGACCACTCCTCTCTGAGTAGGTTAATGAACATCTCGGATGCCTCCGGTCGCCTCATGAGATGGAGGCTCCACTTAGCGAAATTTGATTTCGAAGTCACCTTCAAGAAGGGAGCGCATAATACGCAAACCGATGCTCTGTCGCGGCTACTTACCAACGGGAAAGCACTCACGAACACCGGTGGTGACGAGATCCCATGCTTCATCATGGACGCACCGGAAGACCCGGAATGGTCCAGCGACTGGGAACAGGACGTCAAGTTTGACAAGAAACTCACTTCAAGCGAGACATCCGAAACCCCGCTACTCGGAAGTTTCGTGCCCGTCACAACGGAAAAAATGATCCGAGAACCATTCGGGGACCCCTTCTGTATGAATATCCGTGCCCGTTTGAACAGAGGATCGGACCTCCCATTTGGGGTGAATGACGTTGGTTACCTCGTAAGGAAGGTCGAATACACTCCACAGGTCGTGGTTCCGTACTCTCTTTAATCGAGAATATTGCAACTAAAGCACTTCTTAAAACTCTATGGACACCCTGGTGGGTGGAAATTTTATCTAATTCTGCGAAGGGACTTCTCCTGGCCTGCCATGGCAGTGGATTGCTACCCAACTGTGCGTTTCTGCACAGAATGTGCAAAGAACCGGGTCAAGCTCTGGAGGAACACCAAGAAGTTGGAACCATTCCCTGCTAGTGCACCCCTCGAGTTTGTCGCTATCGACATCCTCGGACCTTTGCTCGCAACAAAGCGAGGGAACACGTTTCTACTCGTGATCACAGACAGATTCTCGAAACTTGTTCGGACTGTGCCTCTTAGGAGGATAACCGCTTACACGGTCGTCAATGCGTTCATGACGCATTGGGCATTTGTATACGGACCCCCAGTGGAGGTACTCTCTGATAACGGGAAACAATTCGCATCGCGGTTTTTCCAAGACGTCTGTAAGATACTGGATTTCAGGAACCTCTTCACAACCACGTATCATCCCCAATGTAATGGGCAGGTCAAGCGCTTTACCCGGACGATGCTAGCATCTCTCTGCTCCTATGCGGCTGACCACCCAAAAACTTGGGATCTCTACACGGACGCGACCAAGTTCGCGTACAATACGCAGGTGCACTGGATTCCCGGGATATCTCTATTCGAATTGGTCCTATCACGAAAACCACTGCCCGTGGCACTGGAATCCCAGTCCACACTGGATACTTTCCTTTCTGTGAAGGACTACAGCCAAAAGTGGAAAACCTGGCTCACCCAGTTGGTACCCACCACAGGAGAGTCCATGAGACGAGCCCAAGCCGCCTAGAAGTAGAACGTCGATGCACGCCTGCGAGAGGATACAGCGGCATTGCAGGCAGGTGACTACGTCTTTGTCAGAAAGTAATACTACCACCCCAAAAGGGAGAAATGCCACAAACTATCGCCAGTGGCAGACGGACCCTTTAAGGTTAACTCCGCTACTACGGGCGGGGTGGTAGTGGAAATGGGGGACAGGCTTGAGCAGTTGTCTCGCGATCGATTTGTACTAGCCCCTCCAGCTACGACCGAGGCTACACCAGCTACATTGGACGTTATGACTGAAGGTGGCTCTGCATCAGGTACACCGGTTTCACGACCTGCCGTGTTGCCACACCCCACTCGGGGCCTCTCAGACCTCTCGTCTATCTCGGCAGACCCGGCTATGCCAGAAACTGACGGCCCTCTTGGAAGCTCTCAGTCACCGTCCAGCGGAATCTACCACCGTCACACAGTGACCGCTGGGAGCCCCAGTCACCACACCCCGTAGCTCCGTCTGAGGAGGAGGAGGAGAACCGCCTAATCCCGGGTACATCGTCGTCGCAACGGGAAGCTGGCCATGGAAGACGGAACGGCAACGCTGGCATGTCACCCCACTCGCAGAAAGCTATCATTCGACCTACACCATCTCGGAGCAAAGCCGCAGAGCCACCGTTTACGAGGGAAGTTCCCGCCGTAGCAGGAAGTCCTGAAGGAGCACCGCCACCGGACGCGAGGGAATGCGACAATGAGACACCGGCAACGCTGGGAGAAAGTGCACGCAACACTTTTCAGATACGCCCGTTGACCGGAGATAGGACTTCAGTGAAGGTACCCACCACGAGAAGCGGAACTAATGCCGCGGAAAAGGGAGAGAGGTCTCGACATTGCCACGCTCACGGATGCTGAACCCGAGCGTCTCGGCGGACCCTGGAATAATTACCAGTGGCAAACCGGCTATCCCGGATGACGTCACCGTTAAGCATGGAGAGCAAACTCCGATTCGGGATATTTGACCTAAGCCCCATGGGGGTGTACTACCTGTACACGCCCCACACGGGGATGGCTCCGGAGTGGAGATCCGCGAATTCACCGAGGACTACGGAATGATACCTAAGCAGCCCACGGCGTAGCCACGGGAACATACCCTAATTAGGGAGGCGGATTACACCACGCCTTATGGCCACCATCCGTCACGGACGTTACGAGTGGCGCCATCGGCACCAATCACCCCGAAATGCGGAAACCCCCCACAGAAGCACGCTCAAGCGCCACGGTCAGCACAGAATGAACCTTGTCGCCTTGCAGTGCGAGCGGGCCACCAGTCGGGTAAACGAACTACTCCTCGTGGAGAGGAACCCACTGAGTGGACGGGTCACCCACACTACGTATCGCGGGATGTCTTCCCTCACGAGGGCGCGCTCGCCCCAAAGGACGTTACTACAACCCGACAGGGCCGGACAGTCTTCGTACAGGAGTGCATCCTCGACCGCGTACTGGCACACCGTTATCACGGAAATGGTGTATTGGAACACCGCTCCCGTTGGTACGGATATTACCCATCATGCGATACTTGGGAGTGCATGGAGCACCTCCCACCTTCAGAATTGGTTCAGTATCATTACAACGCGGAGACAGCCGTGCTGGCAACGCTGTGCAATGCCCAAGTGGGTTAGCCGGTCGCATACGGAACAGAAGCAGGGTTTACCCATTCATGTACACCGCCTCCAGCGAAACCACCGATACCATATCGGAACGCCATAGCCATGAGCTACAACATCTACATCGTTTTCGCTCTAAACCACACTAATGGGTTTTCATCCAGCATGCTGGCTTGCGAACACAGTCGCCACCGTATGCACGGTTTTTCCCATCAGGGATAGCGCACGCTTTCCGAAGAGCACCAACCCATTGGAAATGAGCGAAGTGCTACCGTCTGGCAGGCTACATCACCATCCCACGATGGCGATCAACCACGAAGCGGAAAGCCACCCAATTCAGGGAAAGAGCCCCGGAACAGAGAGGAATCGCAAACCATTGGACAACACCCCCATGCGGGCTCGTTTTTATTTTTTCAATCCAGCTATTTAACAGCCTACCTTAAGTTCAACCCCGTAGGGGATCATTGCCCATCCGATGGAGGAGGACCACCGCCCAGGCGATTAGCGAGCGCATCCTGCATTGTGTCGATATCTCCTGTAACTTCATTACGGCTCAGGCCACCTCCCGGAGGAATTGCGCGATGATATCGCTGTAATTGCCGCGCTCCAGGACTGTCGTCGTCAGAACAGAAGTGGGCATCCCCGCGGTTTCAGGAATAGACGCTTCCGGAGCGGAGTCTGGAGATGCCATCGTCGCCGGGCTTGGACCTGATTGAACGGGAGGACCTGGCGAGCCAGCAACCCGTGCTGCGCTGTACCGTCACCGACCTGGTCGTCACCACCCTCGTGAGGGACTGCGGCCTCGGCCATATCGGAATTTTCCGGCTCGCTATCCACCATTGGTTCGCCCTCAATATAGAGTCGGTAATAATCTTCCAAATCGACGAGCCCCCTTGGGAGGTCCGGAGCAATCGTTCGCGGAGCATTCCGGTAATCCTCCGCTTCTTAGCGGGTAAGCTCCGTATAATCCTAGGTGTCGAAGAAGATATACTCTCCGGCTAGCGCAGTGTTCCTCCCTAAGTCGGGGCTAGACACATTGTGGCGATGACTCCTTTGGGAGTTTTCGATGGAAACTTCATCCCAGTTGACACCCTCGATGAAATCGAGTAGGGAAAGCATCTCCTCGGCATTCGCCACACCTCCGAGGGGGACTCACATGTGCAGACGTCTGATGGCTGCCCGCACACGCCGTTGAATGTATCACAGTCGATACTGGTCGTACGCCTCTGCGAGGATATAAGCCGCAGTGTGGACCGGCCGCTCGGTGACTACAACTGACCAAAACCCGGAATGGGAAACGCATACCATGGAGGAGACTGTGTAGGTGAAGATGGGCGGCAGTTCGATGTAGCACCCCCAACACGCCTCAAGCGCACCCCACAAATGTGGGAGAGGAACATACCGACCGTGTCGGTGCGGCACAGCAATGCACTCGATCTCCGTGCTCTGGTACGGGACAAAATACACGGTTCGGGCTCTCCAACCCCATTCGTAATGGATGAAGTTCTGAAGAAAGTTTGACCGGGAAGCATGGGGAAGATAACGGCATTCCGCCCAAAGAATCAGTCTAGCCCACAACATGGCTTCCTGCCGAGCAATAGGAATGATCATCCACGCGAAGGCTTCCAGTCCGGCTAGTCGGTCGCAATAATACATCTCCCCGCGAGTGCCGTAAATCAGGACATCGAAGGTCGTTTCCAGTGAAATTGGTACTTCGAACGGAAGCCAGCGAAGCTGGACATGAGCCAACCGCACGAGCGCGGCATGCGCGTCTGCGAGGACTCTCCCGCATTTCGGTGAACGTGATGAACGGGTATCGCAATACGATTGCGCCAGTCCCACGAAATGATGATGACGCCGGGTACGTCTCGCGGTAGATTTCCCGTGTTATTGGTATAGGACTGAACTAGTTCCTCGTCATGGACGGCAAGTGGGTAAGACCAAGGCATGTAGCTCAATCTGAGAGAACCAAGCCAAGTGTTTGGACTCGCCACAATTAGGGAGTCATAGATGGGCCAAGCTGGAGGACACGCCTCCCCAGGGAGCATACCCGTGACAGGGCGGATTGTGTGAGCCGGAAGCGCTGGAGGCTCCTCCGAGGAGGATGATCTTGCACTCTGAGGGATCTGAGCAGACCAGAAGCCGGTGCGGAATCCCTGGGAAGGGTTGGAAGGGTGGTTAGCTGGAAGGTTGGACATGGGTGGCAAAGTCAGAGAGTTGGGAGAAAGCCGAGGAATCGGGATGTCTGAATAGCTCAAAGTCGAGTTGGGATGACGCTGGATTTCCAGAGAGACTGCCGGTGAACGAGAAGGCGACACTCTTTTACAAGGACTTTCCGCCATCGCGGCTTGACTCTTCGAGGTCTCCCCGCTGACTGCACAGGGAGTTATTAAGAACACCCCTCGTAAAAGGGATATCTGGCGACTAGGTAGTTTTCCTTGTTACACTAACTTTCATACATGTTCATACATGAGTTTCCCATTCGCCAGGTGGCAATGCCTATGAGTGTGAGTTGGCCCAGTACACTGGTGATAAATGTGAGACACGGACTAGGGTAAGGTTTGCAGGCAAAGCTAGATAGGGAACGGGTGGTTATTATATATATTGATTTACTTATATACTTATGTGGTTATTACACTAGGGAAGTTACACTACTTAGTGCGCCGTCCTCGCGACCTTCCCACCATTAAATATTCCCCAACAATTTTGTTCCACTCCAGGAACTTGGCTCTGAGCTCTTACGCCTTCGACGGCACTCAACCCCATTTAGGAGGGATAACGCGTTGCCTGAAAAGTGCTCAACCCCCGCGCTCGCCAAGACACCCATCTTCAGGATTTCTCCCATTGTTGTGGTTTCGCCGGTGTGTACGGTGTAGGTCTCTGCAGTGCCGGGCCTTCCTCGAGCCACTAACGTGACTCGTTGTCGTCCCGTTCCCTTATCGCATTTCACCCTTTTTCCTTTCCATTTCCAGTTTCCTCTTTAGGGTAGCTCCCGCTATCGGCCGCTCATTCCAACAACTGTCGTGTGTGCGCCACTGTGTGGAGTCGCTCCTCTTTAGTGGAGTATTTAACTTTGTTACAGGTTCACCGTTCACCTTCCTGCGCTAGTCGCGAATGCTGACCTCGGTCTACACCCGACTTTGTCGTGTCATCCCTGGAAGCGCTATTTCGCTGTGCTCACCTCGTGAGGGGAAGATCCCGAACATCTTCGGTGTGTTTTCCCATCACTGGGCACTGCACCACATCCATCTTGTTCATAAACGTATTAATAAAACACTTCTGCTGTATCTTTTGCATTGACGTTTGATTTCATTGGTATGAAATGCGTTTTCTTCGATAGTTTGTTCAAAACTACTACAACTGAACATGTTTCGTCTTTTTTTAAGGCAAAGCGAATGTGAAATCCACTGAAACAACTTCGCAATTTTTTGCTGAGAGGTAGAAATGGTCGTAGTAAACCTTTTGAAAGTTGATTACACCTATTGATTGCATATCATGTGGGTAACATTGAAACAGTACTCCAATTTCTTCAGCAGGACACACCATTTATTGTAGGACACATCTATCAGTGCTGCCAAATTGTTATGGAACGAACTGATATATTGTAGGCCACGTCATTTCAGTTATGCAAAAATATTGTGGGTTTAAAAAAGAGATCCCTGGCCACAATGATGCTATCCAAACTGTCTCAATGCACTCCCCCGGAAAGTGGCAGCGATACGTGTTAAAAAGTTTCTGCAGCCTGGGGAAGAGCTCTTGCTCGTTTCTCAAACCTTTTACGTGCAAAGCAAGCTGAGTACGTATGATGGCTTTGCGCGCGTCCATCAGAATTTCTCTGTGCAATCACATCTTGAACAGCCAGTTCTGCCCGTCGCAAAAAGAAGTACGTGCCATCATTCTTAAGGTTCCTAGGCTTTGACAACTTTCCGCTGTCAATCATTTCCATTTTGTGAGCTTACCAACGCGTATGCCCAGCCTTCCTAATCTTCAGAATCACAAATGAATCCGTCGCCTGCACCGGATGAGTCACATTCTTCGGACAATATCTAACTTCGTTGTTGATTGCGTTTATGGCATCCTCGAGATCAGGTGTCATGGCGTATCAGCAAAAAATTGTCGATATACCATAATTTTTTCCTTTGGTGCGTCAACTTTCGAATAACTCGCTCTTCCTTGAACCACTGTGGCATTGCGGTTTTGTCCATCCAGTCATTTGGACTAGTAATATACGCTACGCCTGGTATATCATCAGGAACAATTCGAACAGGATAGCTTCTTGCTTTTTTCCGGAATACCACGAACAGCGGGTCAACACGAGCATCCCGTCCCCCACTAATTCCTATAAACATTACCATTCCCTCTCCTCCAGAGAAAACATCCGCATAGTTGACTTCAATCTTTCCGCACAAGGCAAAAATTGTTCGATTTTCCATGCTGATAACGCAGCGAGTCTCATCAGCATTTTCTACATTGTCCTCTTCTAACCCTCCACTTCGAAAGGCTCTGCGCAAAACACCCAGATGGAAAGCAACTTCTCGGTGAATGAAATCTTCTTTTAGCGGCGACAGGAAATACTTTCCCGTCAGTGAGCGAGTCACAATTCGGAAGTTATCGGAAAAGCCTTTTATCCATCGGCGAGTAACGCATTCAGTAATTGGTTTATTACAACTGTTCTCGATTAGTGAGTGACTGTATATGGCATTGGCAGAATTTAAGATTACGTTTTGGGCAAGGGAATGCATCTTCTTCCACTTGAACTTTAACCCAGGACGGCGGAGGCAGTCAAACGCACTGAACATATCAGTCTCACGTGCGTCAACCCATGGGCATATTTTTCTCCTTATTTCCTTTCTTGCTCTCGAATTGACTCTCGTTAGACCGTCATAGGCACTTAGAGTGATGGAAGTTGTAAGATGCTTGTCTGTATTTCCGTTTGCTGCGACAAGTCGGTTCCGGTTGCACCAATGGTGGCTTGCTTTCATCAAATTTGCTTTCTGTGAGCTACACAACAGGCGCGGGAACTGTTTTAGAGCTCTAGATGGGAAATAGTTGAAGCCAATTGCTTCTGAATGTTCTATCATCCAGTGAAAAATGGCTACGGGTCTTTGATGGTCAGCACGTTGTTTCTTAATGGCAATGGATGCTTTTGCAGATGCATTATGTTGTTGAGACGAATTGGGTTGAACATTTGTGTCGTCCCTTGGAGACAAGAATTTAATATTATCTCTATCGCTATCATAAGGTAGGTGCTGAAATGCTGTTAGTATGGGCGACACAGTGGTTGGAAGCATTGGTATTTTGCAAACAACGTCTGCTTGCGGAAGCTGTCTGTGAAATACTGAGTTCACACCGTGCGGTCTCATAGACATTATGGTGAAGGCGCCTGCGCGGAAATTGTAATGTAAACTGGTCACTGTTTTGGTCGTTAATGGGTTTTTTCGGGCTAATATTCACCAACATTAAATCCTGTGCATTCCTGATTAGTGTGGCCAACATTATATAGAACAGAAGGGCTTTGGGTGCAAGAACGTTTAATTTGGGGCACACTAAAAGACTTTGCCGCGCTAGTTCCCTACCAACTTGATTTAAAGTCACTAAGTGTACTGCATTTAGACGTTTGACATTCATAGCACTGTTTAACATATTCTTTAATATTATTATTGGTCTTTGGCCGGAAAACAGATCTTATGATAAAAATCATAGTTTTCTGAGAATTTATCTGAGCGCTGCGTACACACGTATGAAAATCATATAGAATCTCGCCTCTAGATACTCCTTTTGGAAGACAAAACGGTTCTTAAGGTATATTCTATTTTTTCTTTTCTTAAATAGTTTCTTTGGGTAAATAACTATAATTTTTGAAGAAATCATTTTGCATTTAACAGCTGATTAGAACTTTTGATATTTTTCTCGTACATGAATTGTTGTTATATTAATCAGTTTATTTATAAAATCATCTGATACGTCGTGTTGTTCTTTGTGTTTCCGTAATCATGCAGCTGCAACTTTTTTTACTTTGCCTTTAATGTATTTGATCTCATAATCAAACTCTTGCCTAAACTTAACCTAACTTCCATGTTTTCTGGACAACCTCTTTTGGTTTTCTAATTATTTCAAAGGATGGTGATCAGTATATATAATGAACTTCGCTCCATGTAAATACGATCTCAGTGTTTTTAATACATGGATAATAGCGAGTACTTCTCTTTCATGAGTAACGTATCCCTGCCCAGTTAAAAATCATTTTCTTGAAGCCGAAGCAAACGATCTATGTAGTTCATTTTCTGTTTCCGATACTACTGTAGCAATTCCCGTTTGCAATGCGTTTGCAGTTAATTCAAAGGATAATGATGAATCTTCACAATTCAGAATTGTTGTGTGACTAAAAACATCTTTCGTTTGTTTAAACTAATTAATTTGGTTTGAGCTTCATATAAAAACTTCATATGCTTATTTGTGTCTGTGAAAGGTGAGCAAGCTTTTAGAAAATCCTCCAAAAATCGTCTGTAATAAGTACAGAATCCAAAAAAGCTTTGACGCTCGGGTATACTCGTAGGAATACCCCAATTAATTATGGCTTCTATTTTCTGTGGATTGACTTGAATTCCATCTGTTGTAATTATATGTGTTAAGTACTCGATGTACTTCTCCATAAAAATAAATTTTTACAATTTGACATATAGTTTATTCTTTTATAGAATCTCAAATACTCGTTCGAGATGTCCGATATGTTCTTGTTTTGTTTTATTTTGTATCAATATGTCATTCACGTACAATAATACGAGGTCGAAAAGAGTTTTCCTGAATAGAGTATTCATGCACGATTTGAAGCATCCCGGAGCTCCAATAAGGTCAAACGGTGTAACTAGATTTTCAAACTGACCATACCCAGTTTGGAAGGCTGTCTCCTCTATGTCATTGTTAGAATTGGTTATTATTTACCTTTCTTTGAGTATAGTTGGCTCTAGCATCAGTTCTAACGTGCACGAAGCAGCTAGTTTTGTTCTACTCGATCTGCTAAAGAAATTGGTTACCCATTTGCCATCTAAAAATGGCCTCAAAGCAGAGTCGACATCTTCGTGAAACCCTGTCAATATGACTTGACAACGTGCTCATGTCGAAGAAGTCTTGATTGACCACGTGGACATATTGGCTCTAAAGTACACGTTGCCTACTACTCACAACCTTGACAGACACTTCACGCGGTACAACAGGAATCGAATGGTCATGGAGGTTTCCCGAGGGAGTCGTGCCAAGTCATCACTGGCACCCTGGGTTCATGCCAGATGATCAAGACCTTGTCTGATGACAAGTCATCAGCATTGATAGAATTTGACAAGTCATCAAACGCCAAGATATGGCACTGAACCCCGTAAACCAGTTGCGTACGGAGACCAGCACGAACACCAAGCATCATACTATTAAACTCGGACGAATTCTCATTGACAAGTGGCACTGATAGAACTAGACTACAAACTCTATATAAACCCCGATGGATGTTCCGAAGTTTTAACCCGGATCATCACCATCAAATTCCAACCAATTCAACCACTGCACCTGTGTTCCTAAAATTGGTAGCATTTGCAAGTAAGTATTGCATTTACCTGAAACTGGTGATCATCCAGCCTTGGTGGATTTCGCTACACAAAATTCCCCAAGTTTGGATGAGCCACAGAGATCCAGATCATACTGACTGTTGATTTCTGACGAACTGTTTGTTTCCATTGAGGCCAATACTCCGATCCAGGTTACCGCCCTTCTTGCCGTCGGTGTAAACCAACACCGACATATCCTCCGAACCACCGTCAACACCGCCACCGCCGCCACCAATGAACTTCGGCGACTCTGGAACCCCGTAGCTGACTGCAGCTTCTCCTTCAAACCCCGTACGCCTTCACCCGAACATGTCGACAACCTCGTTTTGCTTGAACCCCAGACCCCTCGTAGTCAACCACCATCTCCCGAGCCAGTGGACATAGCCCCAGAAGCCTCAGATGAACGTCAACCAACTTCAATTGTAGACAAACCTAAAGGACTCCAAACAGTCAGGGAAGGTATTCGTCAAGCGTACGACTCCGCCAATCAGAACCACAGACGTGTCCTGCCGATCAGTGACGCCGGAAACATCAACCTCTACCGTGTGGCAAACGATCGTATTCGTTGCGAGAGAAAGCGTACAATTCGTTGTCGACTTCGTACACCTAGGTGTGACGACTCCAATTTACGCTTCAACATCCGCATACAACTTGAGGAACACCTCCACGGAACCAAATACAAAAATAAGGTATTGTCAAAGACGTCACCATCTGGTTTTTTTTGTCTTATACCGTCTTTGAACAACTTGGAGCATTACGAAGACCACTGCAGAGGTAATCGGTATCGTCTAGCTAAAGAAAGGGAACAAGGGGGTCAACAGAAACAATTCAACGGCCATTTTTAACGTGGTAAGCACCGTTCTGCGAATAATAAAAATTGGCCGTTCTACCCTCTACGCTACCGTTTTTGGCTGCGTTCAAGCTCCCACTGGGGCAAGATTACCAAGCTTTGACAAGAGAGAAGTAGCCATACAGGTCTTTCCCAATCTCTTAACCCCTGGTAACCTCAGCTGAAGGAATTCTACTTTAGCCACTCCTGTAAGGGAGTGACGACCGTTTATCGGAGTGGTGTTCTGGCTGTAGGAACCCTCCCGCTAGTCGGCTAGTGTAGTATTTTTAGTAACATACGTGTATGCCGGTGGCAGCTAGTGCCCCGCGAACGGTGAGCCATACACGTGTGGCCTGGGCCAGCTAGATATTTATTCTGCGCTAGCGCGGTTGATGCCTTCACCAAGTAAAACCAAGGTGCTTCCTACTAGGTTCTTCGTCTTATTTCCTTTGCACGGATCCTCAGTCGAAGTAGAAAACGCAGCTCGTCAAATTCTTTCACCGGCTGCGCCGTATCGGATATTTACCGTTTCATCGGCTCCCTGCTTAGGCGCGTGGTACCGTTTTGGGCTCCGCCTGTCCCCGTACTGGGCTTCACAACAGAGGGCACTGCGCTACTCTGCACCTTCACTGTTTGGCATTTTCCGACTCGGTATCCCTACGGCCTTACACTCCGTTGCGCAATACCCACCGTTACCGTTCCCGGACATTTCACCTGAGTAGGACGCTTTGCGCGTACTACCTCACAGCTGGTCGCCAGACCTAAAACGGTCCTTTCGTGGGAACAACAGATCCTTCTTGAATGTATCGGATAATAGAGTAACCTAAAACGCTGCATCAATCCCGATGAAGTCTTAACCGTCCCAGCTTGAAGAGCTCGCTCGTGCGAAATCGGTTTCGTCGACGCGCAGCCGTGCACGCCCAGAATCAAATCCTCCTGCAATGTCGTTGCCACCTCCACGGTCCAACAGCATGCACAGTCAGCGCCAAGAGATTGTACCAAGAGTTGATAACCCGCAGCGTATGCACCGCCGCACCGAAGAAGCAACACCAAACACGGAACGTGGAAGAGGACACCGTGGACCTACATCCCCCATGCAGACTCGCGTCCTTGAATCGGTAATCTCTGCCTTACGAGATGCACCAACCGTCTTGGATTTTGCCTCTCTTCTTCCCCACTTACAGAGGTGGTTGTCGGAGGAGCTCTCCAATCGCGTGCCTGTTCAGGTCGATACTGTCCTCCAACAGCGAGTCCGGACCGGAATAGAAAGGCACCTCCCCATCATTGTAGAAATTTTGTCCACCCGGTTTCGGAATGCTTCGGTTGTAACCGATGTGGTCTTCGAAACCGTAGAAAGAGAAGTTTCGAAACAACTCCGCAGGCATCGTCTGTTACCTGCTGGAACTCACCCTCAACAGTTCTCCGCAACGGAATTGTTGCAGCAACTCAGTCAGCCCAACAGGAAAATCCGCGCTGAACCCTCGGATAATTCAATGCAGGTGGCCTCTCCCATAAGGGGCAGCTCACGGCGGGCACGTCAAACTTCACTCGAAATCCGAGAATGGAAGGCCTCCTCGGTGATAAAGAGATCATCTGGGGCACGTCGAACCCCTTACCGGCTCGGGTGACCACGAACTCGGACGGCCTCCTTCACGATAGAGAGCTCGTGCGGGATACTTCGAACGTCGATCCAGTTCTGGTACCAAAGTCGGAGGGCCTCCCCCTTGATAGAGAGATCGCGAGAGGCACGTCGAACGCCAAACCGAATTTGGAGAAAATGAAGCGCAACAAAAGGAAGAACCGTAGCAGGAAACGTCCAGGGTCACGGTATTCTAGTTATGGACATTCTGACTCCGACACCGAGTGAAAACGCTCTGACTATGATACAAATCAATCCTCCGATACGCAAGATGAATCCGATATCTCCCGTATCCGGCGAGTCAAACGGAACAATCGGGAGTTCGCCAAGGTCTTAAGCTTCAAGACCTAGTGCTTGATGAACTGTTCTGAAAAATATGTCGCCTGAGCTGCCCGGATGGTTGCAAAGTCCGCAAAACGTATGGAGCTACAGATTCACGAGAAGTTCAGTGCGAATGATCCGACCATGGTTCTCAAGTTTCTTGGCGCGTTTAAAACCACGTGCAACCAGAACAGCATTCATGAAAGGGCCGCTGTTTGGCTCGATCAGTTCTTCACATCCCGCTCGGCTTTGGAACTCGTCAAGAACTGCATCTCAGGCGGGTCTGGTGCCGTTGATTCGGATGAGGATGATGAGCTCTTACGATTCTATTCGGAGGTCGTAAACCATCTCCTGGAAACGTAGGCTATCGACGAAAAAATGGCGGAAGCGTACCACGGTATCACGACTTATCGGCAGAGTTCCATATAACGGGAAGTGAATTTGCAGACGGTCTATGGGAGACGAATCTCCGTTTTTGGAACATTTTCACCGACTCTCGGCTTAAGGCTTTGTTCGTGGAAGGATTACGGCTCGCTATCCACGCTTCGGTTTGCAACCACTCTGCGACGCACCCGAAGATCGGGTTCCGGCTGTGTTTTCTCTTCGTAGAAGGTTTAGAAGTTACTCCCCGTGGTGGTAAGAAAGTTTACTCCACGACTGAGAAGGCTCGCGACGCACGTAAGTCTCACACCAGAGCCCTCCTTGCCGAAACGGAAAGTTGTATGCATTCCGGGACAGTAGAAGACCCGACTGGAGAGGCACTTGCAGTGATGCCCTCGCCAAGCGTCCCTATCCCGTCGATACCGACTACCAGTTCTGTTTCACCTTCTCATATGATTTCCCAAGATATGGCGCGTTCGACACCGTACTGGGCCTACCAAAGCTCACGCCAGTCGTCTAACCTGAACCGGAACCCAGCATGTCGCTTATGCTGATCAACTACTCTCTCATGTTGCGAGTGGATGCCTACAAAGATCCAGAAAAATTTGCTTCGGCAACGTGAACGCAACTTCTCTCATCGGGGTGATGACGATTATTTCCGCCTTCTGATGCCATTTACCGGAGGCCAGTGAAGTCGCCCCGGTAATTTCGGTAGCCAGGGAAGTCGCGCAAACAACAAAGCTCCCATCCCCGGAAGTACTTCTCCTACAAATAGGAACATTCGTCGTTCGCTTCTTTCTTTGGAAGAGGATCACGCAAATCAACATGAAGAGGAGGAAAACGCGCAGCAGGACGCGTAGAGGCGCCGCACCCTGTCAAAGGTGATAGCCTCAATGGAGACCCAGCCGTCGAACTGACCGCCGTTACGGAAGATGAACTCCATTATGAAGTGTTGAATTTTACCCTTGACACTTCCAAATCGGTGTACTTGTTCCGAAGTCAGAACTATAATGTCCTAACAGCTCTCTATCACAGTCGCGGATTGAAACGAATCATTACCGGCGTTCTGGATACAGGTGCCTCACCGAACCTAGTTATCACCCGCGTACTACCGCCCTGATGGGAATCGAAGTCACTACCGCTCGATACTCCCAGGGTATCAGATGCGTCAAGTCGCTCTATGACCATCCTCGGTGTCGTTCCTCTCGACATCCGCCTTGGTAACTTGAAGGTCCGAATTCCGTTCCTTGTTTCATCCAACCTGCCAGTCGACTGTATACTGGGCACCTCATTTATAGACCGCTATTTCAAAGCGATCTACCCCAAGGAATGGAAAATATCGTTTCATAGCTCAGTGCCGGTGGCTCTTTTAGATGCCCGAAATGGTTCCCGCAACGGCGTAACCATCCCTGCTCGAACTCCCCGTAATACGGTATCAACAAAGCTTCGAGTCGCTCGTTCAATATTACTCACTCCTTTGTCCGCAACCGCAGTCCTGGTTCAAACCGATACGCACGGACTGGTGTACATACAGAACCACTTCACACAACGCGTCGCAAACCCCAGTTGCTGGCGAATGGCGTTATGGAAGTCCTTCCGAATCGGTCTTTCGACGTATTGGTTTCGAACATATGTGACCGCCCTACCCACTTTTCGAAAAACAACATCATCGGTAATGGACACCTAGCACCCGCTGCTATCCTCTCGGTTACACATGCAACCCATACTCACGTCGACGAGGACGTCGACAACACTGAGAAGGGGGGTACGAAATTTGAGGACATACATCCAGACGCGGACTGGACATCGACCATTACATCAGTGAAGAGCATGACCCGCAACGGAACAAGATCATTCAGATGCTCTCCGAGTACGCCGACATGTAGGATGGACATTTAGGTACCATCACGGCGTCAAAAATCGGATTGACATGGAACCTGATACCCGACCGGTCCACCAGGTCCCATACCGATACGTTTAGAAGGCCTGTGAATGGGAGCAGGAGCAAGTCGCGAGGATGCTTGAGGAAGGAGTTATTGAACCGCCATTGGCAGGCAGAATGGGCAAGCCCAGTATTCATCGCCTTGAAAAAAGATGGCTCATGGTGCTTCTGCGGGGCCTACAGAACGCTCAGCGCTGTCACCGTTCGCGACTCTTACCCGATAACATGGATGGATGAGTGTATTGATTCACTGGGAGAGGCAAGAGTGTTCCCCACCCTTGACGCCAACTGGGGATATTGGCAAGTGGAAATAGACGAACTCGACAGGGACAAGACGACTTTCACATCTCAAATGGGACTTTACCGCTTTACTCGGATGCCGTTTGGTTTGAAGAACGGTCAGGCGACGTGCCAGAGAGCCATAGACGTCATCCTGAATAAGGTTCGTTGGCAATTCGCCATAGTGTATCTCGACGATGTCAAAATATTCTCTGGTTCTGTTTCAGATCATTACAAGCAACTGTCGAAGGTACTTGACCTCCTCAGAGAAGCCGGAATAACGTTGAAGCTGAAGAATGGCTTCTTTATTCAATCGGCTGTTGGCTACTTGGGACACGTCATCCGACCCGGAAAGCTTCAAGTCGCGTCTAGGACTTGCGACGCTGTTACAAAAGCTAAATCGCCACAGACGCAGACTGAGCTTCGGGCATTTTTGGGATTCCGTAAAGTTTACAGGCACTTCGTGCCCAACTATTCACGAATCGCCCATCTGCTAAGCCGGAAATTATAGAAGGACCAACCCCTGGACCTTTATCCGTTTTCGGATGAAGATATGGAAGCATTTGGAACACTCAAATAGCAACTGACATCACGTCCAATTCTTTCTCTCCACAGACCCAGTAAGCTCTACATACTGGAAACAGACGCCTGTAACCGTAAAAGCGGGTGCACATTGCTCCAGCAACAAGAACATGCGAAAGCGTTCCGACCAATTGGACACTGGAGCCGTTCGTTAACCGCAACGCAGAAACACTACAGCACATCCAAGTGGTAGTGCTTGGCCATCCTTTGGAGGATGCTACTTCTACGGCCTTACTTTTAAAGACAACGTTTCACCGTTGGAACGGATCACAACGCATTGTGTTGGCTCCTAATTATAACTGATGCGACCGGAAAACTCGCCAGATGGCGCTTGCGCCTCACGGACTTCGACTTCGAAGTCCAATACGATCCCGGGATCAAGCATCTTCCCGCGGACGCACTGTCCCGCATGCCCACAGACGGAAACGATAAAACGCCTCTAGAGGATGAAATACAACGTCTGTTCGTGGACGAGGATGAAACCGAGTCGGAATATGTCGTCACAGATGTTACCGTGGACGAAAAAGTTTGCAAAGATGTACTGGTGAATTTTCCGACGACTATGGACACGGTAGAACCCTTGCACGATATGGCGACTGTACCGGAACAGCCTGGCGTCACCCCAATAACGGTCAAAGAGTTTATCGCCGCCCAGGAGGAGGACCCATTTGGCAAGGAGAAAGCCCTGTTCGTTGGAGATCCGGAGTCCCAGTTCAATTAAAACCACTCAGGAATAATCTGCAAAATCTCAACAAGTGACGGAGCCATACAGAGGCTCGTCGCGGAGTCCCTACGGGATAGAGTACTCTACCTCTCTCACTACCCATGCCTGGCTGGCCATCCGGGCTCCGCCAAGATTTATAATACATTGCGACGGGACTTATTCTAGCCCCTCATGTCACAGCATGTACGTGAAACCGTCTCACAATGCGAGCCATGTGGAGCCATTCGCGGAACATACTTCAAGACCCAGAAATACTTGAAGTTGTTCCCGGCATCGGGAACATTCGAATTCGTGGCTCTGGACATCCTTGGCCCACTGCAGACAACTGGACGCGGAAGCAGGTTTATACTGGTGATAATGGACCGCTTCACTAAGCTCACGAGAGCCATACCGCTATCGGATACGAAGGCGACCGAAATTGCCATCGCTTCCTTGGAGAACTGGGTTTACCGCTACGGGATTCCTACCCATCTAATTACCGAAAATAGTCCGCAGTTCGTCGCCAATTATTTCGAGTTTCTTGCAGCCGATCTCAGAATAACGCATGTACTTACAGCCGCCTATCATGCGCAGACGAACGGGCAGACCGAACGGTTTAACAAGGTGTCGATCAATCGCTCGCGGCATTACGTATCCAAACACCCAGAGGACTGGGAGAAGCTGTTCCAGCCCCCCGTGTACCGGTATAACGTTCAAGTTCACCGTTCAACCGGTTTCACTCCTTTCGACTTCTCCCTCAGTTGGCACCCTCAACAGATCGTGCTAGATGACCATACATCTGTTTTTCCGCAAACAGCATCTCTCGTCCAGACACCGGGAGAAACCCAGCGCATTACGCGCGCCCGGATTTCGGAACTCATGAAGTTGGCCTACACGAAATTAGGTACGGCACAGGAGCGCTAGTAAGCCTCCTACAACTCCCGAACACGGTACATACCAACCTTTGCGGAAAATGGTATGGTTTACTTGGACATCCTGCCTTGGAAGAAAGCATCTACCGAGTACGAAGATATCGTCGAAAAACTACTACCGATCTAAGAAGACCCGTACAACGTCATCTGTGCTACCGACAGTACGGTCATGCTTGAAGTTGACAGGCTACACGATATGGTTTCTATTGACCGGTTGACGTCAGCTGGACCTTTAGTTTCAAAGAAGATCCCACCGAACACGGCCACAACCGAAGAATCGGAGAAAAATGAGGTTGGAACGGATGAGTCGTTCCCGGAAGCCATGCACGAACCTGCATCAAATGGCTCTGCAATCGCAGAAAACCCGGTATTGGTTGATCCCGACACCGTCTCAGACGTGGAGAACTCTGACTCCAAGTTTCCTGATCCGATATCGGCAGAACAGAAATGAGTGGTCGAGAAGGTCATCGACCATGGAGTTGCAGAAGACTGAGAAGAACTGGACCGCGTTAAGTGGCACGGCTTCAAGAAGCCCAAAAGGGAACCGAGTCGGAACGTTCCACAAAACTTCATGGAGCGTTATTTCCGAAGAATGGCTCGCTGCGAGGACGCGTCGCAGACTGAGAGGAGGGATACACAACACCGAAAGCGGAATTCTAACTGCCCGACATGAAAGTGACACCGAGCCCGGAACAGTCTCTGATGTAACACTCGTAACGTTCGCACTCAACACTTCCGACATAGTGAGTCATTCTGTGCCCTGGCTCCACGAAAGCAAACAGACTGTTCATACTACAGATCAATACCAGCATTTGGAATTTCATGGATCGAGAAAATGTTGCCTGTGCTCCGCCCATGTCGTGCTCACCAGGTGGCATCCGAAAACGGGCACCCGCATTCGCAAAATTTCTTCATTGTTCTCATGATGCGCAGACGCCGTTTTGGCATACCGGCTCATTAGAGTAGGCAGAAGGTACCAAAGCTCCTACCTTGAAACCCAAGGCGGTACTACGTCACTATCCGGACGCGGCGCACAGCAGCAATGACATGGTGGTTGAACTACCAGCTCCGAAACGGCGTCAACAATGCCAAAGATTAACCCCTTGAGAAGCTAACCTGGTGTGACACCTGGAAGGGATAGATGCTTACTGCGCAAAATGCTTTGCCATGGCGCAAGAGAGATTATCAAATTATCCGCTCCAGAACTGTCCAGATTTTTTGAAACCGGCTTGCGAGCCGAAAAAGTGCCCAAAACAAAGAATTGCCCGTATGTCGCCTTCTAGGCATCGCAGAACGAATCTGGATGCGAATTTCGACTCTCTGGAAAACGCCCTGTTTCGCGTCTTCGGGGGGGTATTCACAGCTCAGGCACATGAACAAATTCAACCATATGTGGCAGTGCTCAAAAAATTGTTCATTTACTTTATTTGATCAACTGCAATTGGTCAGCACGCGCCTTGTTTCTGAGATTCGTCATGCCCCCCATCCAACTCGGCACCCACCCCCGCTGGCTCGTCTGTCGCACGCCCTGCCGCTGGACGCAGCAGTGCGCGCCACCGCGGAGCACTGACAATCCGGTACCCGGGAAGCGCTTCCTGTGAAGGGGAAAAATGGCAATTACAACCTATATACGGGCAAAAGTAAGCAGTTACGGATACTTCCCTTTACTGTTATTATACCGTCTAAAACAGCCCACTTATCGCGCTAACTATGAGGCCGCCGCCGGCATAAAGGCCAAGGGGAGCGACCCATGGACGGAGAAGCTGATGGGAATACCGCACCGGTGAAAAAGCAAGAAAGGAGGGGCACCCCAGACGGGATACATGCTAACTGCCTACCATTCCCGGTCCGTCGCGGTATTGCAACCAGATCCGAAGATGACGGGGAAGAACATACGTGCACTTGCAACGGTCCTGCCAGTCAGCACTGCTCCAAAGACGGAGTCCAACGAGCGGATTCCCCGGGCACGGAAGGCTCCCGCCGAGAATTGGATCCCCTCGATTGAAATCCTCGCTTAGCTCCAAGACACGGCCAATTACATTTCAATGAGAGAGAAAGGAGCCAAAACTTGTTATGAAAGTTGAAGGAGACGGTTGTCCGAGGACCGACAATTATGTGAGAAGGGGGGTCTGTAAGGAAGTGAAGACCGTTTATCGGAGTGATGTTCTGGCTGTAGGAGCCCTTCCGTTAGTCGGCTAGTGTAGTATTTGTAGAAGCACACGTCTATGCTGGTGGCAGCTAGTGCCCCGCGAACGGTAAGCCATACACGTGTGAAGCGGGCCAGCAAGATATTTATTCTCCGCTAGCGCGGCTGACGCCCTCACCAAGTAAAACCAAGGTGCTTCCTACTAGGTTCATCGTCTTAGTTCCTTAGCACGTATCCTAAGTCGTAGTAGAAGACGCAGCTCATCAAAGTCCTGTACAGGCTGCGCCGTATCAGATATTTACCGTTACATTGGCTCTCTGCTTAGGCGCGTGGTACCTGTTTGGGCTACGCCTGTCTCCGTACTCGGCCTCACAACAGAGGGCCCTGCGCTGCTCCTCATCTTCACCGTTCCGCCTTTTCCGACTCGGTAGCCGCACGGCCTTACACCGTTGCGCGATAGCCACCGTCACGGTTCCCAGACATTTCACCTGATTAGGACACTCGCGCGCACTACCTCACAACTCCGACACGCTTCCACGTTCTTACAGCGAAGTGATTCGAACTCGAGACCTACAACTTCCGATTGATTTCCTGAAACCACTTTATCACATCGTACTGTTTTATTCTGGCAGAATTCTGAAATCATCCGCAGTATAATTAACGAGATCCAAATTTTAGGCCCGACATTCCGACCCATTTGGCAAGGTTTTTTGTATCACTAGATTCTGCGCAATGTTGAGCACTCTGGGCAAAACTAGGCCCTCATTGCATTCCCGTGCAAACCAGATTATCAAAAATCTGGGACAAACGCTGGAAGATACGCGTGGTAGAATGGAAAGACTGGAAAGAGAAGCCAAACAGAAGATCTCATCGCTCGAGTCCGATCTCACCCCTCCTGGGTTCTAGAGGCGAATCTTGTTCTGCACCAAAGATCAATAAACCCCCTGTGTTTACTGTAAAACAGAACATTGATAGTTGTATCACACATGTCCGGAACTATCTGGAAGGAACCTCAAACGACAAAGCACTTCCCATAGCGCTGAGCTATATTGGTGGAGCAGCTCACGAGTGGTACCTCGCCCAAGTAAAAAATGGAACAGACTTCACAACACTCGGCGAGCTATTTGACGGTCTGTAGACCCTCTTCAGAATAGTGAACAAAGAAAAACATGCTCTTGATAAACTGAGCAAATGGAAACAAATGAAAGACGTCCAGCAGTACAATGAGGATTTTCTGAAGATCATACTGGATATTCCCAATATCAGTATGAAAGAACAGGTAGACATATACACAAGAGGATTGAACAGCTTTATTTGGAAACGTCTTTGTATCAAGGAATACATCTCTTTCACATACGCAATGAGAGATGCGGAAAGAGTCGAGTCAGCGTACAAAAGAGGGCGTTCCAGTAGATTTCGCAGAGGAGCGGGCAGCCACCCGCATAATAATGGTCCCGTACCAATGGAAATTGGAAACAAGAATTTAGAGAAGCTTACCGCAGAAGCCAGAGAACACTGCCACAAGAACGGACTTTGTTTCCGTCGCCGAAGACCAGGGCACAAAGCGAACGACCCAGGCTGCCCAAAAAAATTTCAGACGAACTGACTCAAATGTCGTCAGTTACAGTTGAGACCCCCGTACCCACAGAAAAAACCAAGATCTCTACGAGGTATATCAAGGTCGAAGAACGCACGGAACAACCGAGTGCGAATACCAAATTAGACCAGAAGACAAGTGGCTCCATTGCGTGCTTCGCACGCGTTAAGGAGTAAAAGAAGCATTAGAGTGAAAGGAGTATTTGAGTAGCGTGTTCTCAGATATTTGTTTGTAGAATGAAAGTGTGTTTGGGTAGTAAGAAGGGATAAGAAAAGAAAAAAATGAAAGAAGAAAGAAGATGTTTACTTAAAGCTATCAAGTTCGGCTACGAAAGAACTTCGGGGTACACTACATTATTGGTACAGGTGCTACCAGTAGGGAGACAGGCCACGATGTTGGACGGGTTGGTGGTCCGAGAAAAGGAGACGTACAGCTGGCCATGCGTGAAACAGCCATCACACAAATCCAGTGCGATGCGACCACTATACGACTGACCGTGTGCCTTATTGGTAGTGATGGTAAAACATACACGTACTGGGAACTGGGTCTGCTTTACCAAATAAGTAAAAATGGCAGTTGTGTGCGTAGAAAGTGCGCTTTCAGCTCCATAATGCAACGCGTGATCGAAGGCAATGGTAATAGCGTGCTCTGCACGCGGGCGTTTCAGGCCTGCGTGCAGAGCACCCCACCGCCGCCGCATGCAGTTCGTATATGGTGGTATGGCAATGATATGCTTTGCACGCTTGCGTCTCATGCCCCACTTGCAGACTGCCCCACCGCCTCGGCACGAAGTCTGCAGAGCCTGCTATGTCCCGCTACGCTTCGAGCGTGTAGATGAGATCTGTATCTCGTAAAATTTGGAAGGAAAGTGGCACCATCGTGCAAAGCATAGTCGTTTTTAGCGTTTTCACACATAGCATAATTGAAAAGAGTGGCGCTGCCACCTGTAATATACCTTGCATTGCCATCAGAGCATCCCACAGCCTCTGCAGGCGCGTGTGCGAAGGTATTATGGCTTCTATTGCATCGAAATTTGAGCATGAATCTGTAGAGTGACACCTCGCATCGTCTCTCTTCGAATCATCGCGGCTAGTATCATCGCGCCCTAGCATCATCGCGCCTAGCATCGTCACGCCTAGCATCGTCGCGCTTAGGGTCGTCGCATCCAGCATTGTGGCGTGTAGCATCGTGGAGCATTCTTGTGCAGAACCTCATATAAGGTAACATGGCGTGCTGCTCAGGTATTTTGGCTTCTATGGCATCGAGCTTTGAGGATGAAGCTGTAGAGCGTTGCTTGGTACACGGAAGTAGAATCTTCGCGCATTCTGCTATGGCACATGAAGTCTTCATGGGCAACATTGTCAAGCATAGCTTTGTTGCGCGGAGCATCGTAGGAGGCAGCACTGCGTGTGGCAATTATGCATTAAACTATCCTACCGTGCAGAAGTAAAACCTTCGCGTATACCGCAGCAGCGTAGAGCATCGTCGTGCCTAGCATCGTCGCGCATCGAATCAATACGCATAGCCTTGTGCCTCTTATCATTCTCGCGCCTAGCATCATCGTGTAGAGCATGGTTATGTGGAGCGTTGGTTAAGAGATCACTGCGTACTGCTCTATGGTGTAGAAGAGTATAGAAGTGCCAGCAAGTAAATGCGTTTATACTTATGTCGAGAAATGCAATATTTGTAGGGTGAGTAAAGCAAAGGAAAGGGGAGCAACCAGCGCCCGAATGATATGGCACACTTTAGTGTAGTCCCATTTCATTGGTGTTAGTAACCATGGTGAATGACATGGCACGCTTTATTGTAGTGCCATTTCATTGGTGTGCATAAGCATGGTGTAGTATAGCGTGCAAAGTTATCGGTGCACATGACCGTTGAAAAATACTAATTAAGAATTGGTGTGCATAACCATGGTTTAGTATAGCGTACAATGTTATTGGTGCACATGACCGTTGAAATTTAGTGATTAAAACGGTCATGTGCACTGCATTGCAAGGGCTCGTGTACTGTAGTGTAACGGGTGGGCTAGTTTGGTCTGCTAGGCTACTGTGGTGTGCAAAAGGCGCCAGGTGGAAACGTGTTGCATTATGCGGTGCAACATGCCTCTTGGCTACTGTGGTGTGCAAAAGGCGCCAGGTGGAAACGTGTCACATTGTGCGGTGCAAGGTGCCTCTTGGAGCGCATAAAATGCCACGTTTCCACTTGGCAGCCTCCTTGCCGATTTTCCAGCCAATGAGTGAGTGTTAGCTGACAGACACCCAGACAGACGGATAAACTTCCGCTTTAGTAAGGGGGTAAAAATACGGACTTTCAACGTCAATCCTTGCAACACCATTTGAAACGCCAGCCCCAGGACTGGTACTTGCGCGAGTACGCGTAAACCGAAAATTCTGTAAAGTGTTGTTCGATAACAGATCCGAAATCAGCTACCTTTAAAAGGCTTTCTTTAAACCCATGGGAATTCCAACAGTCAAAACGAACTACCAAGCAGAGATGTCGAATGGATCAACTACCATTCCAGAAGAGCCTGATAAAGATGGTGTCACATTGGAAAAAGGACACCCCATGCAGAAGAGACGGTTCGCCATCTGCCCATTGAACGGATATGAGGCAATCCTTGGAGGAAACTGGCTTCACCAGTACAACCCCTATGTCAACCTCCGAACCAACTAAACAAGTTGTCATTAACGCTACGTGGAAACGAAGGAACAACATGACCACAATCAACACTATAAAGAAATGCGTACAGAAAAAGTTACCAGTATTTGCAGTTCTTCTACGCCCAAAAAATGAACCAGAAAATACAGAAATACAAAACCCCAACCTAAAGTCATTGTTAGGTGAATTTGAAGATCTGTTTCCAGACCAACTCCCAAAAGGACTGCCCCCGAAGCGAGAAGAAGACTTTCATATCGACGTACTGCTAAGTTGTACGCCACTCAACAAAGCAGTTTATCGAATATCAGATAAAGAACTTACAAATCTTCGTAAGCAGCTCAATGAACTACTTCAACAGGGTTTCATCCGATCAATTTCAAGCGCTTGGGGTGCACCCGTAGTATTCGTCGCCCAGAAAGATGGAGCAATCAGACTATGCATTGAATATCGAGGATTAAACAAACTAACGGTGAAGAATAGTTACCCCAAACCCCAGATCGGTGACATATTCGATCAGCTAAGTGGCGCTAGAATATTTTCGAAAATAGATCTTTGTTCAGGGTATCATCAAATATGACTTTTCGAACATTGAATCCCGGGAAAAGCCTTCCCTACAATATACGGTCACTTTAAGTTCCTCGTACTTACTTTTGGTCTTACCAACGCACCAGTGTCATATATGAACTTCATGGACACGGTACTGGGAGAATACATAGACGTGTTCGTCTTAGTATATCTAGATGACCTTCTTATTTATATTAGGAACAAAGAAGAACATCTGAAGCATCTCAGATGTGTACTCAACGAACTTCGCGAGCACAAGCTTTATGGGAATCTTTCAAAGTGAGAATTCATGAAACAGAAATTTGAGTATCTTGGACACATTCTGAGTGCAGAAGGTATATCCGTCGAAGTGCAGAAGGTTGATTCAATCCTGAATTGGAGTACACCTAAAACCAAGCCCAACGTCCAGGCATTCCTGGGATTAGTAAACTACTACCGAAGGTTTATCAAGAACTGTTCCAAAATATCGAAACCTTGGACCAAACTATGGGGCAAATCTGAATTTGAATGAAAACAGGAAGAAGCTCAAAGTTTTGATTCCTTGAAGAAAGCTATCATCAGAACCCCAGTACTAAGGCAATTTGACGCAGAATTACCCATCTTCATTACTACTGACGCTTCTCAATATGCCATTGGAGCCGTTATGGAACAAGTTGAAAACAATGTTAAACGACCTGTAGCATTTTCATCAAGAACAATAAACGCCGCCGACCAACGTTACGCAGCCCACGAAAGAGAACTCTTGGGGGTAATAGACACGTTGAACACATGAATAGTGTACCTTCCTGGCCAAACATTTACAGTTTACACTGACCACTACCCCTTGAAGTATCTAGAATCTGAACCGAATCTGTCTCAAAGACAGGTACGCTGGCTCGAAAAGATCGTTGAGTTTGACTTCTGTTTTCAGCCGATCAAAGGGAAGTCCAACGTTGTCACAGATGCTCGTTCAAGATACCCGAAACACGCTGAGAACGCTGAAGTAATTAACTGGTCATTACTTCAGGAAGCAAGTTTCAGAACCTCCAAAGTTAGTGGTATATCCCAGCTTGGTGAAGTATCCAAAAAGGATGCGCGCGCATTCATCAACGGATATATGAACCACCAGCAATTCAGGAACCGATAAAAATCTCCACAAGGCCCATTCTACAAACAAAACGGATTTTTGTATAGGAAAGCATGACTCTGCGTACCAAAAGGAGAAGGACTACTAATGTGGAATCCTACATGAAGTGCAGGGGTGGACAGAGAGGAGGAACACGTTAAGCTACACATTATCAATTTGACAATGCTTCGTCTATTTGATGCGTGGTACTAATCAAAGAACATTGTTGATGATGAACATACGCAATGCCTATGTCAAGGGTGATCTGTAGGATGATTACAATGCATGGATATGTATTGTAGCTCTAATGCATCATATAGATAGATGTTGAGTGCGTTAGGGAACTCAACTGAACTAAAAAACAACGAACTACTCTGGAATCAACTATTAACTTCTTCTGTACGTCCGCGCACCTTCGCGCCTGCCGTGGTACCCCGTGTCTGCTTGTCCACCGCGGACCTCAGCAGCGCATCCGGACTACCGCGCTCTCGCGCCTGTGGTTCGAAACCGTGGCCGCTTGATAACTAAAGATACTATAAGACTACAATGATCAACCTATATCAGCTCACCTAGCATTTAAGAAAACATATGAAAACATTCAGACACTTTACTACTGTAAATCGTTACGCCAAGCGATTAAAGAATACGTCGACTCATTTCTGAAGTGCCAAGAAACGGAATCAGGAACGAAGAAACCCCAGGGTTAACTACAACCACTAACTCCTCCGAGGAAGAAGTGGGTCCAAATTACATTGAACTTCATCACACCGCTTCCCAACACGAAACACGGGAATAGTGCATTGTATGTAGTAGTAGACTGCCTATCCGCCTTGATCAGAATTATGCCCAGAAAATGAGATGTCACTGCAGTCCAGAGTGCAGAACTCTATTTCAAACACGTATACAGACATCATGGCCTCTCCGTAGTAATTATCTCCGACAGGGACAAGATTTTTATGACCATCTTTTGGAAAGAACTATTCCGTCTCGTCGGTACTAAGATAACGACATCATGAGCATATCACCCACAGACAGATGGTTAAACCAAGGTGATGAACCAAAAAAATGAACAAATGATTAGAGTATACGTCAACCTTAAGCAATCTAATTCGGATGAACACCTCATAGGATTCGAAGTCGCATACAACTCGTCAGAGAACTCAACCACAAAGTTTACCCCCTTTTTCTTAACGTATGTGGACCACCCATGAGTACTACTGCTCGATACTATCATTTCATAATACGATGCAGCTCTGAAGTTCATAGAAACCATGAAGCAAGCAACCATTGAAGCAAGAACACAGATTGAAAACCAAAACCGTTACTCCAAGTCATACACCGATAAGAATCGGTCCCCCTGTACATTCAAAGTGGGACAGAAAGTCATGTTGTCCACAAAAAACCTCAATGCAGACCACATGGGAAAGAAGTCTAACCTACGAATCCGATACGGTGGACCGTTCAGGATCACAGAAAAACTTGGTCCAGTAACATTTCGTCTAGACTTCAGTCACACACTGAAGTCAAAAATTCATGATGTGTTCCATGCTATTGTTCTCAAGCCTTACCAAGAAGGCAAATCAATTCGATCCGAGCCAGATCATCCCAACCCGGTAACATTGAAGGATGACACAGAAGAATGTGAAGTAGAATTTATTGTCAACCACAGAAAACGGGCCAGACGATTTGAATTTCTTGTCAAATGGCTTAGATACCCAAGTCATGAGAACACTTGGATGAAAGAAGGAGAGCTCACGAACTGCAAAGCACTGCTCCAGCAGTATAAAAAGAGGAACGGACTAATATCGAGAAGGAACTAAGCATCCCTGTCTCCACAAACCTTGAAGATGAATCACAACTCCAATGTCGAAGACGCGAGAGAATTTTTCAGCAATATCAACCTCGGCAGAAGATCGTTATACCACTGGATGGGTGAAATCATTAGCACTGAAGCAATCAGGCTACGTCTTTGCTGGACAGCCTGCCATATCTTGTTCTCATTCGCACAACACCGTAGACCCTTCTACACCGACGAGAATGACATACTGCTGCACCGACTCTTCTTCAACTACGATGGAGGGGTTCTGACGTTTCTGGAAGATACGTTCGAAATGCATATCTTCTACTGTATGGTTGCGCGTTGTGGACACCTCACGGGTGATTGAATGTTTACGGAGAAAATTGGTGATATGCTGAACTGCTTCGAGAATGAAGGTCAAGTACATTTCACCTTGGAACCTGAAACTCAACGCGACCTGTTCCCCGTTCCTCCCGAATCTGGGTTTGTGCCAGTCTAAGAAAATCTTTGTCAAGGGTCGGGTCGAATCTACTGTGAGGGGAGAGTGATGTTAGAATTAGTTATTATTTACCTTTCTTTGAGTATAGTTGGCTCTACCATCAGTTCTAACGCGCACGAAGCAGGTAGTTTTATTGTACTCGATCTGATGAAGACATTGGTTACCCGTTTCCCATGCCGAACTGGCCTCAAAGCCGAGTTGACATGTTCGTGACACCCTGTGACTATGACATGACAACATGCTCATGTCGAAGAAGTCTTGGTTGACCACGTGGACATATTGTCTCAAAAGTACACGTTGCCTACTACTCACAACGTGGACAGACACTTCACAGGTTACAGCAGGGATCGAACAGTCATGGAAGATTCCCGAGGGAGTCGTGCCAAGTCATCACTGGCACCCTGGGTTCATGCCAGATCATCAAGACCTTGTCTGACGACAATTGATCAGCATTGATGGAATTTGCCAAGTCATCAAACGACTAGATCTGGCACTAAACCCTGTAAACCAGTCGCGTACGGAGGCCAGCACGAACACCAAGCATCATACCATATAACTCGGACGAATTCTCATCGACTAGTGGCACTGATAGAACTAGACTAGAACCTCTATATAAACCCCGATGGATGTTCCGAACTTCTAATTCGGATCATCACCATCAACCTCCATCCATTTCAACCACTGCACCTCTGTTCCTAACAGTCACCTTCTGTTTTTCTATTTGAATACACCCAGATCTGAGATCAAGGGCAGAGAATACTTTCACTTCTCTTAATGGGTTCCAGAATTCATCAATTTTTGGTAGTGGTACTTGAGTTTTAATAGTATGCTTATTGAGAGCACGATAGTTAATACATATACTTAATCTTTCATTTGTCTTTTTAATAAAAAGAACGGGGCTTTCCAAAGCACATATGTCTGGCATTATGAAACCACAAGCTAATAGCTCTGCAAGTTCCTTTTTCATTCCTTGTAGTTCCATCTTTGACAAGTTTTGAATCGTTCCCTTTTTCGGTTTTGCTCCTTCCACGAGATCTTTCTTCATTTCCAACGCTCTATGAGGAGGTAGTTCTCTTGGCTACTTCTTTTCGAAAATGTGTTCATAATCTTTTGACCGCTGTTTGAACTCAATGAAACTTGTAATATTAATTAATTTTGATTCTCTCTTTCACTGTACCTTAAAACTTTATCAACACTTTAACTTTAAATTATGCTCAGACTTAGACTTGTCTGGACTTCCCTTCACAACAACATGATACCTCATGGATTTACTTTTCCTTACAACCCTCGCGAATGTGTTACTGTTAAGTAGGAATTACGATCGGGATGTGGCCTCGTACGTACCAGATTCTGCGTCCAGAATAACTTGCTTACCTCCCAAATCAATGACCATGCGATTTGGCTTCAAATCTATAAGTGAGTTTATGCCTGATAGCCATGACTTGCCTATTATTACGTCATATCGTGTCAAGTCTACAGCATATAATTTAATGCCAAGGCAAACTTCATAAATCTTTGGAGTTAGCACCATCCCACAATTCTGCTTTTTAATCTGACTTTTTAACTTGCCGATCTAAGTTCTCTGTAAACTCTTTTGGGATTAAAATCTCCTGACAGCCATTGTCTATCAAGAGTTTTCATTTATGTGGATCTAAATTTTTCACTTCTCCATTGAAGATTAGTAACTTATTAGTTCTCGCGACTTTTCTTTCTCTAACTGAAAAAATGTGCATATATTCATAGTTTCACTTTCTTTATGGTGGATAGAAACCTTATCCTGACTTCTCTTTCTGTACTTTTGACGATTTAGATATTCATTATGAGCTGGGCCGCGCTAATGTAGAAGGCGTTAGCGCTTTCATTAGCTTTTTGGCTTGATACCTTCTTAATCTCTCCCCTATAAAGATTTGTAAAGGTATTAGGGGTTACATGTCGTTTCAAAGGAGGCCATGCACCAGTAAACAGGGTTGCACGCCCTTTCGAGCGCTTGCAAAAATCTCTCTCGGTGCAACGCCTTCCTGCCATTCAAAAAATTCACCATCATCAGCAGCAGCAGCAGCAAAGCTCAAAGCTTATTGACTGCTGCTGCATGTTGAATGCTTCTGATGCGTAGTGCCTTGCACTACAGTCAATGACTACAGTGCCATCCAATTGCCGTCAACTGCACTTACATCACCAAAGTGGAAGTCAAAAATAAATCAAGTTTAAAGTCTGGGCTTTACTATATCTTTGGATCCATCAACCAAAGTTTTGCTCTAGTGCAGCATGCAGAACCGTCTTTGCTGCGCAAAGCTAACGATATATCCGATGGCCTATTGTTCACTCTCTTATCATATCTTCTTGCTAGCCAAACTTCTTTCTTACATGCGAAACAAAGTTAAACTTCTAAACATCCTTTCATTTCTTCTTTTGATATGGTGCGTATCCTTCTTACATTGCGACTTCCAATTTCCATTGGCGTTGGCCCATTACTTCCAGATGTACTGCTCCCTGAATGGTTTCCTCTCCAGGTATCGTTACGAAATATGTGACCTATTTTATCAGCAATCTTCATTGTTTCTTGAATATTAGTCGGTTCAGACTTTACTACATCAATTTTGGTTCTTGGTTCTAGGCCTTGACTATAATAAAACAATTGTTCTGATGTATTCATGGTTTGTATCTGTAATAACCACTTCGTAAATTCTTGGTTATAGGATCGTACAGTACTAAACGTGCCAATCTGTTTTAACTCAGTTTTCTTCGAAGTGGTTGTTCTCTATTAACAGACTCAACACATTCTAAGACTTTGGATTCAAATATGTCGTATGATATTAGTTCATCAGGTGATGAGTTCGCACCATTGTAGTGCATTACGGCTCATATAGTTTACAATCTATTTAATATTTTTCATCAATTCATGGTTGATGTACACTAATAAAAATATTTTCCAATCCTTTTACCCAACTACGTACAGCTTAACCGGAAAACTGGTTGGAATTTCCTACTTTTAGTGTAGGAATGTTAGATTTAGTTACTATTTTACCATTTTTGAGTACAGTTGGCTCCAGCGTCAGTTGTAACATGTCTAAGTTTCCAATGTTTATTCTACTAGATCTCCAGAAGAGATAGGTACCTATTTGACATACCTACCTGGCCTCAAAGCCGAGTTGACATGTTTTGTGACATACTGTCAGTATGACACGACAACAAGCTTATGTCACAAAAGCCCCGAGCGACCACGTGGACAAATTTGGCTCCGAAATGCATGTGGCCTACTATTTCCAACGTTAACAAACAGCCTACGAGGGACAGCAATGATCAAACGGTCATAGAAGGTTCTGGAAAGATCCGTGCCAAGTCATCATGAGCACTTTGAGGTTATGCCAGATCATCAAGACCCTGTCGGTTGCCCATCCTCGCCAGGTAGTAGAACAAGTCTTCAGCTGGGGAATTTGCCAAGTCATCAAACGCTTAGATCTGGCATTATCCCGGTAGTCCACCCACATATGAAGGCCAACGAGAAGACCAAGCATAATGCCGTTAATCACGGACGATGTCTCATTGAGTAGGGGCACTGATAGAACTAGATTAGACCCTCTACACAACCCCCAATGGACGCTCCGAACTTCAACTCGGATCATCACCATCGACTTCCAACCACTCTCAACTATTGCACCTTTGTTCCTAACAAGGTGTACATTGGTTAGTATTTGTCACGGGTTGTAGTGCACACGCGTTGGTTTAGATATGGTTTTTATTCTGCACATTATTATTGGGCACTGCCCAGCTTCCTGCATGAAAGCTGAGCATTTCGTCCACATAAATGCCCACCGTTTGGTGTCGCCACTTTACCGAGTGAAAAACAGGCATTAAGCAACTCGCATACCAGTAAATTCCGGGGGCCTTTCGTCCGCATACCCTTCACCCCCACAAAAGCACCGGGCGTCCTCCACCGTTTTTCTTGCGCAACATGGTACTCTGGAGGAAGGCTGATGCTTCGAGTAGTATGGCCACTTGGCTTATGTTTGGCGGTGAACAAGTCGAAGTTTGAAAGTTCTTTTTCCACTTCAAGAATGTCTTAATGAGAGGAAAGCCTGACAATGAAAAAGCAACTGAGCTTCTATGTCCTCTTGAGGCAAAAGCATCTTACTACTACTTTAGTACCTATGGCGCGGACAGCCCATTGCTACCCGTAGCAGATGAATACAAGACCGTAAAGGCCGGACTCGTCAAAGCATTTGCAGAGAATGTCGAGCCCCAAGAATACATCCGAAGAGCAATGATGTATAGAATGCGCTCTGGTGATACACTAGTATCTCTGCAGGAGATGGATATCCGCTACAGCAGGGCGTAGTTCAATATGAAAGCCAAATTTGGACTGCTAAGGCATGCAGCGACCAAACACCTGGACATGACACAGTTCGTTCTTCTTCGCGGTTCTACTCAGTATAATTTTCCTAAGGAAACGATCAAAGACTTTGTCTCCTGCCCAGAAACTCTGAACTGTTCTTTTAATACTAGGACAGCGCTCGGTATCAAAAGGTCTGAGAAAATGCGGATTCCTCGCCGACCAGAGCAGACGGTGCGGGGTCTAGAATCCAAAGCAGAAGACTTCACGCAGAAGTGTGCACATCAAACACTACTGGTACAAAAAGAGCAGAGTGATCAAAGTTTTGACGGAAATTTTAGAACCTGTTCTTTCTGTCAAAAGCCAGGACATGGCGCCAGTGGGTGCTCCTCAAGCCTACACCGTGACACCAAATGCGGGCGTTGTCATAAGCTTAGACATTCTGTGGCTACTTGTTGGTCCAAGACTCCTATTGAGAAAGAAATCCATGTTCGACTCGTGGAAGCAAGCTTCGAATCTAAAGCAGAGGAACCTCTGAGAAAGAGAATTCCTATTCATCACCCAGATGCCACTGCCGCACAAGTCAATTTAGTCACCGAAGAACAAGAAAAGAATCCTGTTGTGGCAACAAAATGGGACCCAGATGGCAGAGCACTTCCTAAGCAACCACAAACCTCGAGGGTTTATATCGGTTCATTGCTGAACCCGAAAGACCAACATCCATCTACAAAGTCTAAGGGCATAATAGGTCTTACTGGCCCAACGGTATACAGATAACGTAGAAAGGCAGCTGTTCGAAAGAAAGGTGCGAGAAAAAAGACAGTTACAAGAGCTAAAAAATCAACTCCAGAACACGTTTGAAGTTACAATGTGTCCATTGGACTGGCCACTGCCCCTTGCGGGCTCAATTCAGCCAGTTACTACTTGGAAACGCGGAGGAGGCCAGACGCGAAATTAGGAAGTTGTTCGTAAAGGGAACCAACACACGAAAAGTAAAAGTGGTGGAAACTGGGATCAGCCCGAGGAGACTAACGGTAGTGATCATGAAGCTATACGGCACAACCGTACACGCACTACTCGACTCCGGAGCCGTACTAAACCTTTATCTCTAAAATTATGCGCACGGCTGTCCCTCTCCCTCAACCTAACGTAAACAAGAAAAAGTCGCTTATGGGACCTCTTCCACAGTTCGAGGGGTACTTAGCGACATTCCTGTTGCCTTTCGATATTCGAAAGTCACATTGAACTTTATCGTCATAGATGAGACCCCAGTTGATGAGATAGTCAGTTGTCAGGTGTTAGAGGAAATAATGGCTTGCCTCGATCTTGGGAATAAAACCATTTCTTTTACTATCGATGGAGTAACATCTGTGTTAGAACTACAGTATGACCAGTGAGTTTTTGAGTTTTTAGAATTCGAGACTGATAGTGAAGATTTTGCGTCCATCTCGGACCTTGTTCCGTCCTCATCGAGCTCGGAGGAAGAGAATGATGACCTAGTACTGTCCGTACAAGACGTGGAACCGTTTGAAACGACCTCTTAAGCACAGAAAATGCTAAAGAACTTCCCGACCTCATTGGAGCAGACACAGAAGATGAAGGATGCGGTCCAGGCATGGAGATCATACCCATGAAAGACCAATATGATGAAGATGCGAATTCCCTACTTCTCGCAGCAAAATTGAGACATTTACCGAGACAGATTCAGAAAACGTTTGTGAAGAAGTCAGGGGATTAACACCTCACGGCCTAGTCCCTGACAGACTTGCGTCCTTCGGACGTTCCAGTGAAGCACTCTTTTCAGCTCATAGATACTAACTCAATCCACTACCCTGCAAGGTACCTCTCACCACGCCATAACCACCTCGTCAAAGAGGAAATTGAGAACATATTGAAGACAGGTATCATTACGCCCGCCACCTCAGCATGGTCTTTCCTTATTGTCATAGCCACTAGAAAAGATGACAAGCAACGCTTCTGCGTAGAATGCTGAACTCTCAATGCCAGGATGAAGGGTGATAGAAGGCCTCTCCCTAAGATTGGAGAGATATTCGACGACCCAGCAGAAGCCTGCAATTCACCACACTAGACCTTTTCTCCGAATATTGGCAGGTTTGGGTATCGTAGATATGTAAGGGTGCCAATACCTTTTGTTGAAGATTCGGCACGTAGGAAAGTGAAGTAATGCCTTTCGGCCTAATGAACCCGCCAGCTACATTTCAGCGGTTGATGGATGTAGTACCCAGAGGATTGAAGTATGTTTGGGAGTACTTAGATGATGTCGTGATATATTCAGAGTGTATGGAAGACCATCTGACACATTGTCAAAGTTCTGTTTGCTCGGATCCGAAACAATGGGTTGAAATGGAAAGGGGCAACTTGTAGTTTTGCTCAGTCCATAGTCAAAGTATTTGGACAAATTAGGGACAATTCAGGAGTTCATGTAGACCCAGAGAAAATCGCAGCCATACAGAAGGCCCCAAGCTCTTCGTCTACAACGGAAGTGCGAAGCTTTTTTTGCTGAGTGGGGTACCACAGAAAATCCATTCCAAGCTTCGCTGAACTATCAGCCATTTTTCATGAAGCCACATCGTCAAAGAGGAAATTATGTTGGACACCAGAAATGCAGGATGCATTTGACCATCTTAAATACAAAATTACATCACCTCCTGTGCTTGTATTACCAGACTTTAATCAACCTTTCATAGTAAAGACCGATGCCTAGTCGATATCGGTTGGCATCGTACTATCACAAAAGAAAGACGATGGGAAGATCCACCCTACTCAATATTCCAGCCGTACTATGAACGAGGCTGAACGACGGTACTCCGCATGTGAAAGGAAAGCTCTGGCAGTAGTCTTTGCTCTTAAGAAGTTTAGGATATATCTCTTGTCATCGATGCCATTCACGCTGATCATCGATCACCAAGCATTACAGTATACCTTTAAGAAAAAGTGTATCTACGGTAGTGTAGTGCAATACATTCTCGCGTACGGGCGATGGTGAAACTCATATCTGAGGTGTACTCGGTGCGAGCGATGAAGCGGGATGCATGAATTTTAGCCCCCGTTTACCGGGCTAATTAGCGGTCGGGTTACCCAGGGTGGTTATGGGAACATTCATATTTTGTGGTATTTGCCTGGCAAGGGTGGTGGACACGTGGCTACAGCCCCGGCCAGGAGGCCCAAAATGGCTACTTATTTTAGTGTAGTTTAGGGGTTAATTTTACTTAGGCTAGTGCACTACCTACTGTACTGCACTGAACTAGTACTTGAGCGTCGGCCGCACGACGGCGAGCTCACCAAGAAAAGAAAGAAGGGGTTCGGCTCTGACTCTATTCGCCATGCGAAGTGTCTAACTCCTCGCGGAGGTACACCGCTTGCCCGGTAGTTTCACCCGACTCGCACCACCGAGGAGACCGTGCTCGTCGTACCCAGTGGGTTGTGACCACTCGTGGTATTCATTGTTGTCGTGTGACCGCCCGTACAGGCCCTATCTCCGCCCCAGTTTTGGGTATTGATATTACCGACGTGTGTCGTGAGACCGTGAGACCATCTCTTCCCCTCATATCCCCTAACCGCCGCGCGGTGCGTGTTCGTGTGTGTGTATCGGCACCCCCCCTCCGGGGTCTGTTCCCGCTTTCCGCACGCCCCCGTCGGGTGGTCCCTTTCCCTCTCTTGCTCCCCTGCTCGCAGGCTACTTCCGTACCAGCCGTGGTTCCGACCCGTTCTAACCCCTAAACCTCCGAGGTACATCCAGGCTCCCGACGGAGTTACACCCGTCATACGGGACATGGAGGGCTCTACCCAGCTGGGCCTACCTCTCCAAGAGAGCAAGGCTTCGAGCTGCCTTGGGTGCCTTTCCCACACCGGGATTGCACCACAGGTAGAATAGCAAGGTGGATGGATCTTCTGGCCGAGTATGACTTTAAGAATACTGAGCCGTTAATAGTAATCAGGGAGCGGACTACGTTTCTAGGCTGGATATAACGGGAACGATGTCAGAAGAGGAACTAAGCCTATTCGTGCAAAATGCCAGTCTAGGAGATGACCCCGAAAGAGAACTAATAGCCACCAATTGTTTTCTTTCTGGCATGGATATTGAAGTACAAGACGTGCAGGAAAAACGCCAAATTAAGAGAAATGCAAAAGGCTTTATTGTCTCGAATAAAAGCTTCATGAGGAGAACCCCGAAAGGATTGCGATCGATCCCCTTCGGACATGATAGGAAAACGATATTACGAGCTTTTCATGACAATATCAGTCATTGGAGAATAGATTGTACCACGAAAATTGTCGTGGGAAGTTATTGGTCGCCAACGGTATATCGTGACGTCATGGACTATGTGAAGAGTTGCGATGGGTGTCAACGAGCAGTAGGATTTCCAGCCTATAAAAGTGGCCTTACGTATCCATTGATTGGGCTCTTTCATGCGTTTTCCATTGACTTTGTGGGACCACTACCTAGATCTCAGAAGGGAAATCGATTCATGTTAGTATATGTGGAGCACCTACCGAGATGGCCGATTGCTCAGACCACTGTACCGGATTCAACCAAGTAGTTCTAAAATTCATACGCAAATCGATCATAAAATCATTCGGTCGTCCAAGGCTCATTATATCTGATAATGCAACCGGCGTCCGGGCTAAAGCACTCATCAGATTCATGAAAAAAAGTGTATCCTGTGGAAGACGATGCTGGCTTATGCGCCCATGTCAAATAGGAGGGCAGAAAGAATGTTTGGGACCTTGCAAGGTGCAGTGGCCAAAGACGCTACCACGAGAGATGAAGAGTGGGACTGTGCTTTGTCAAGAGTACCCTATGGATATTGGAGACGCCAGATGGTAGATGGAAAGTCTCCATTTGAGCTGCTATACGGCCGAACACCACGAATGAGCAACCACGAGCACACTGCACTTGTTGCCCACTACAGTGATATGCACAGGATTCTAGAGCTGATGTACGCAGAAAGAGGTACAGTAATTCGTGCTCTACGCCAAAACGACGTGGCAAAAGGACAAGCACTCAACGCTAAGAGGAAATGGGCTCCATTTGAGTCCATGTTCTACGGCCCCTGCCGAGTAATAAGAGCATTGCACCCACGCTATGTTCTAAGTAGCCCATATCGAAGGGTCTCCGGGGAATCTATAAATGCCAGACGCCTGGTCTTGTACTATTGAAGTCCTGTTCATCTTCAGGAGTGGAGTACACAAGCAATTGTGGTGGGAGTTACTGCGTACAACTCAGGAAATGTATTAGCTGCCAGGCAGAACAATTGCTGGCACCTATTTGTGTTTATGTATGCAAATAGAATCCATGCGTAGTGTCAACTGAAAAGCTAGACCGGAACCAGATCATCAATGTCCCCTTTCAACTTCATCATACTGCAAGTATTTGATGATACTTTCCCCTCGGTCTTTGCGATAGGCCTACACATGACGACCGTCCGAGACCTGAACTGGATAGGCCAAGACAGCAAGAGCTCGACCACCTAGTTTCGTAGCAGAGGACATGACTTGATGAACCTTCTTCTGTCCGGCCAGGATGATTACCATTACAGCATGAAATCGAGGTTCATCTTCCTTCCGGTTGACCAGGCGACAGCTACTAGAACGTCTTTGAGGACCTTTCCGAGCTCCACAGTGAACTGAAGCAGACTAGTTTATCACACGTAACTGGCCCAAAGTAGCCTGAGAAAGAGCAGTGTAGGCTCTAAGCTTTTTCCGGCTCATGACGATATCTTGATCGATTAGTTCTGGATGGCGACGTCTGGGAGGCCCCAGGACCCATCGGAGGTACGAGAGTAACCTCATTTTCATTCTGGTTGACATGGGTACCTCTATCAACGGAAGTTTTGAGATCCTGAACCCCCAGAAACGAATATAACGTTCCCTTTACGCCGGTAAAGACACTCAAAGCCAGTGAATTCTTCACGGGGTTGACTCATGATTGAGAGAACCTGTCCAAACGAACGAATGGTGCTAACCAAGAGAATCACTAAAGCAATGATCTCCTGAACGGCTCATATATACAAGAGCATACCAAAGCGAGTGAAGACCTCTTCCTAGTTGTGTCTACACCAGAGAGAAGCCTCACATAGACGAGAGGTATACGCAGAAAGAAGACTCATTTATTGGGCTAGAAGAAATGCCATACGCATAGGACCTCTGAGCACAATTCACCTGGTTTTGGGCACTGTTGGGACAGGGCTGACGGACGTCAGTGATCTTCGAATATCGGGGATGACCCACAGCGACTAAGAAGAGAGAAGCCTTACAGATTCGCAAGGGATGGTGCTCTGCACTATCCAGTATCATTCAGCGACGTCCATCGACTGCGACCAAACTGTTAAAGCGGGATGACGCATGACCGCCATCATACACGATACGCACTAGGTAGTAGCCAGAATTCACGGTATCCCAAGCAGAGAAGTTCCGAAGCTCGACAGAAGTTTTTCGAAGCTCGAATTAAAAAGAGAGCATCTTCACGAAAGAGCTCATTTCGGGCAGACTCGCAAATGTAATTGGAGTCGTGTCGAAGTATTTAGATAGTCTGTTCGCGTCGTCTCTGCAACATGGCACATCCACAATGTTTAGGAGAGCAGCTGGCATACACTCGCCATCGTTGTTGCGGGTTTAAACGTGACGCTCCTCTCATATGCTGAACTCCAGCAAACGAACATTAGACGGACACGCATGTGAGCCTTGAGAGATGGAAACAGTGAACCTGGGATTCACTTTACACCATTCGATGAACAACTTTCGACTGTCTCGACCATGGATGTCACCGCCGGACCCAGGAGCGGTAGGCCCACTGGGCATATGTCCATCTTTCGCAAGATTCTTCGTGGCGGTCGTGATTGGCGCGATACGACAAACCGGGCAAAAGAGAGTCGTGTCGAACATCTACCATGTCCATAGGTCTTTCACCTGAAATCCAGAGAGCCCAAACTGTCTTCCACTTGCTCCCCTGAAATGTCCTTCGAAGACAATTATACGGTCTACTTCCCATCCAGAATGGCGTGAGCTGGATCTTGGAGAATTAGAGACGGACAAGTGGCTCCATTGCGTGCTTCGCACGCGTTAAGGAGTAAGAGAAGCATTGGAGTGAAAGGAGTATTTGGGTAGCGTGTTTTGGGTAATTTGTTTGTAGAATGAGAGTATTTTTGGGGAGTAATAAGGGAGAAGAAAAGAAAAAAATGAAAGAAAAAAGAAGACGTTTACTCAAAGCTATCAAGTTTGTCTACGAAAGAACTTCGGGGTACACTACATTATTGGTAGAGATGCTACCGGCAGGGAAACAGGCCACGATGTTGGACGGGTTGGTGGTCCGAGAAAAGGCGACGTACAGCTAGCCATGAGTAAAACAGCCATCACGCAAATCCAGTCCGATGCGACCTCTATACGACTGACCCTGTGCTTTATTGGTAGTGATGCTAAAACAGACACGTACTGGGAACTGGGTGCGAGTGAAGTTGGGAACCGGAAAGTTGTGGTCTCCAGGTCCACAGGGCATGCGCGGAAAGCATAGTGCGTTGCCACGATTTACTCCAGAAGCGAGTTGAAGGAACAGTACGTTGCTTTGCATGTCTTCTACAGTATAGATTGCACCATTGACGTGGCCATTTCAGGGATCCAAGTTTCAAATGAGCATAACCACAAAGCCCTTTTTGAGTTTGAGGCGGTGGTCCGGCAGCGCTGACCCGGCAGTCAGAGTGTTGAGCATCTCGACAGGGTACTGCAGCGCGGCATCGTCCTCGTCACTCACCTTGTCCGCACTGAGGTCCGTGCGATACGCTCCAGGTATCATGTGGCCTATAGAGTCGTTGAGCTGTGGTAGGTGATAGTTTCGTGCGGTGATAATCACCGTTGACGTTAGCCAATCCGCATCTATGTACCTTTCAGCGATATCATGAAATACCTTACGGACCATGGTGCGGAACAACTCCACACATTGTACGGACTCTGGCAGCGTGAAGGGATGCTTTGGCGGGACGGTGCCTGGCAGTCTGCCCTCTCCAATCTGGAAGTGGGTGTTTGGAAACTGCAGTGCCTCCTGTGTCGCTGTGGGGTCTCGACGGAGCGCAGAAAGCCGCATGTTCTCAGTCAATCTCAAGTTGCGAAAGTGAGAAAAGAGACTTGAGCGATTGATGCACTCGTTCACGATCACTGATCGAGAGCCGCGACGAACAACGGAGAGAATCTGCCGAAAGTCACTAGAAAGCAATACGAACTTGCCTCCAAAGGAGAGCTGCGAGCGCGTTATGTCACGGAGAGTGCGGTCTACGGCTTTGACGCAGAAGCGATGACACGTTACGATCTCATCCCAGATAATGAGGTCGACGTTCTTCATCCGATTGGCCAGGTGCGAGTTGACCAGGATGTTTCACGTGCTCTCAGCGGTGGCTGGGATGGGAATCCTGAACATGGAGTGGGCCGTCCGACCGCCCTCAAGCAGTATGGCTGCTACAGAAGACAGGGCTACCGTAAGGATGGACTTGCCACGAAGGCGTAACGTGGTCTGAGTTGCCTTGGAGAGGAAGGTCTTGCCGGTTCCACCCGGAGCATCAAAGAAGAAGACGCGAGTGGTTGGCTGCGTTGGCGTAGAAGGACCACCAAGACCCTGCAAGCTCTTCGCGGACACGCCAAGAAGGATGGTCCCCACGACGGTATTGAACGCCAGACGCTGACGCTCATTGAAGAGAGGGAGGGCAGCTTGCACAGTGTCGTTCAGCTCCGACTGGAGTTGCTGCGGAGACCAGGCTGGAGCGCGCATTTCCGGTAGGTCCTACATGGGTTTCGGAAGACCGTACGATGACAGAGACGCCAGTGGGCCAACCATTTCTTCAATGCCTTTTGCACTTCTAAGAGAACGTAAGAGCTGGCTCTTTCGTCGTCGGGCAGTGCGTGCATCATGTTGCGATGTCGAGCGCGTATATCCTGCAGGAACATCGATAGATGCTGCTCCCGCAGAAAACAGGGGTCCAACGGCTCGCAGTAAAGCAAGATGGCGGCAAACAAATGAGAGAGCGGAACAAATGAGGAGTGAAAGGACTCGCGTAGTGCCCGTCTCCACTCGCTGTCGTCAGCGAGAAGGCCCGTCTTGAGGCAGACCTCCCTGAAGCTACCACACTGCTGACCATCCACGGTGCCGAGATGCTGAAAGGAAGTAGCACCCCCTGTGTGGGTCAAGAGTAAGCGGAGGTAGTACCGCTCACCCTCTCGTGGACTGGCAGTGTTAATGCGCCCAACTACATGCGCACCGCTGCCAGTGAAGTCGTATAGATTAGCTGCTGCAGCGGCCGCTAAGGAGGAGGTGGGCTGGCTTCTAGACACCGAAAGACGTCGGAGACATGCACGCGGCTTCCAGGATTTGTTTGATTTGTTCCAAGTAAAGTACCTCGGGAACTGGGCATACGGGATATGCTGTGCACCGGTGTACTTTTGGTTGGCCACAAACCACTCAGTCAGCTTGGTTCCTGCCCGCTCTCTGTTAGCAGCAGAGTGCTCGTCGCCTTCCTGGAAGAAAACCGTATGGTGATCTTCCAAGTGTACTTCAAGCCCCCGGACGGGTGGATTGCGATCGACAATGTCGAACGCAAGCAATCGCCACACTGCTTCGGAGGCTGACACATACCGTGCGTCCTGGAAGTTCTAAATCTCGTCATGGCGTCCGTTCTCGTCTACAATGTCCATGGTGACTGTGTCGGAACCCTTGCACACATACTTGAAGAGGTATTTGATACCGCCAAGTCGCGATATGCATAGGTCAACGTTGATGTGGCATGCACACCGTCGGAGAAGCTCTGGGCAATGTGGAACCACCCAAAAATTGACCAACGTCACTGTGCACTGTCGACGGCCGACCCTGCAGCTTCGTTCCACAGACACCGCGCCCTCGGAAAGAGCGCGTCTTCAGTAGCTGATGTAGTACTCATTCTCAAGCCGTGCAGTTTCGGAGCGAAATGGCTCCGGAAAGTGCTTCAAGCAGGTCAGCTCGCGCATGCACAGCGCTGACCGATTGCCTGCACCGCACGGAGTGTGAATTATGTGCTTGAGCACCATCTCTTGTAAGGTGGCGTCGGAGGAAGGAGGAATCTCAGCTGAGATGAGCTCGTCAATGTGAGCAGGGTCTCGGAGCTGCTGCTTTGCATATTCGTTGAGGAAGAAGATAATATGCACATGTGGTAGGCCTCGCTTTTGGAACTCGATTACCGGCACGTGAGCAAGAACGGCTCCAAAGAACTTTTCATCAATGAAAAACGACATCAAGGCTTTCATCTTGAGACGAAACACTCGAGCACAAAGATCGGGTCGATCGGGAGCGCGCTGACCATCGAACAGCGCCCTGGTGATGTCAGGCCAGTTTGGATTGCACGTCATCGTGGGAAAGATATCGGTGTGCCCAATGGTGTTGGATATGCAGATGGTGTCGCGCATTTGCTGTCTCATGTATCAGTCACCTCCTACAAATGTGGAGGGCAACACGAACAGTCGTCCAGCGCGAACAGCATCGGCCTCATCCACGCCCACCAGAGCGTCACCCAGGCTCTCCCGCAGAGATGTATAGTCCGCAGCTCAAAGTGTATCCTGGTTGTGTCGTAAGTAAGACAAACGCTCCGACTCAACCTTGCCGAACTGGTCAACCATGTACTGCTGGAAGAGCCGTTTGCCGCGTAGAATCGTAATGAACTCGGTCGATCTCTCGAAAAGCCGCCACGAATAATGCATCAGCGGAGTCACCTTCTTCTCTCGTGAGGCGTTCGGTGGGCAATACCTCATCTCAGGGTGCCATCCGTCCTGGCCACATGGGAACAAAAGAACGTAGCTCAAGGGATCGTACGATCTGTCACTGACGGGGATACTGTCCAGCACCTCATCACCATTTACAGTGAGCTCTCCACGCCTATGCACAACAATATTGCACGTCCCAATCTCGCCGTCCTCATTCCCTGGAATGATGGCGGCTACTTGCAACGCCTCGGTCCGGTTGTAGCGACGAACATGCTCGCTGCGGGGCCGTCTATCAGCATGGATCACCATCTGATACGTATTTGCTGGCGTATCGGTGATAGCCCACTCGCGCAGCTTGCAGAATGTCTGCACGTATGGGTTCCCCGTGTGCAGCATGGCTGCCAACTGAGACAGCAGTTCCGGTTAGAGGCGGGGCAGCAACCCCGCTCGCCTCGCAGACTGCGCGTCATAGTCGGTGTCATGGATGTACACAGACAGAAATGCGGTCTGGACACCCTGAGCAGGAATGAGCGGACCCATGTAGTGATAGAACTGTCCCTGCATGGTGATCGTAGGATTGAAGGTAGAGTCTCCTAAACCAAGACTCACCCAGTTTGCCTTGACCGAAGCCATAGACATAACTGTGTTGTAGGCACGGATCTCAGCACGAAAGTGGTTCTCTCGGGGCCCAGTCCCAGTCAACAGTTGACGAAGAAGAGGTGGAGGCTGCAGAAGCTGAGGGAAGCTGAGATGCCCTTTTGGGCAGCACTGCGAGAAAAGCGGGTTCCGGCGAGAGCTGTTAACCACTATCTCCTCTCTGAAGTGCAGTGCCTTGCAGAAGCGGCACTCGACATTCATGAGACCAATATCCATGTAGCCACTCTCATCGACATTATCCGAGTCAAACAATCGACAGGCGACATTTCGGTTCTCGCGCTCAGCTTTAAGACACTGTTGTCGAACAGCTGCGCTCTCGAGCTCTCGTGATGCCTGCCTAGATGTTCTTTCAGAGTGACGGCGAGAATGGTCAGCAGCGGGGTCATCCTGTTGCCTTGCAGCACGATGGGCGTCACGATCGTTTACCTGACGATTTGCCCGATTATCTGGCGTCTCTGAAGCTCGTGCCGAAGCAGTGGCTGTACGGTTGGCCTCACGAACGTCATCAGTCTGCGCGGCGGGAGCTGTAGCCCTTCTTCTTCGCGCACGTTCCCTATCAGCTGCTCTTCGTGCTTCACGCTGTTCCTCAGTTTCACTTGCCCTCCGTATGGCTGCTCGCTCTCTATTACGACGTCTCCTCTCTGCCTGTTGCTCACTGGACTCTGCTCGATGTCTTGCAGCAGCACGTTGACGGTTCTGCTCACGTGTGGCCTCGCCTGAAGCACTGGGCTGAGTTGGAGGCATTGTAAAAAGAACTTAAGCACACCACACAAAAGACCAACTGTCCAAAGCCCGGCAAAGCAAAAAACGAAAAGAAGGAAAAAAAAGATATGGTCGAGAACAATTGTGCTACGGGCTGCCAAACACTTTTATGCACCTAGCACCGAAGTTTTGGATAGTTGCAACGAAGATAAAATATCTTGACCACAAAGAAACCGCCTAGATTGGGAACTGACCTGTACAGAGTAAACAGGGGGCCGTGCCTGCAGAGTCTGCCAGGACTGCGAGATTTACAATCCCAAAATCGCTAGGCAACTCTGTGCTGGACGTACTTTAGTCCGAAGACCGTTTCCCTTTAACAGTTCCTTAGATCAAGACAGAGTCGCCGTTGCTCGACTAGTACTCTGTTGTCCCCTGTCTAGACTCTTTAAGGGCTACTCCTTCCGTGCAAAGCACGTTTGGTGGGAAGCTATCGTACCTCACGTGAACGCCACCCAGAAGTAGTTGCCGAACCAATAAAATCTGGATGAGGAACGCGTTATTCCGTGAGAAAGTTAAACTTAAGAGATCCCGCCAGTACAGCCAGCGTACCTTTTTCAGACGTCCTGACTCGCCCAGAGTGCCAGAACCCACACCGTAGGTTAACCACAGCGAAACAGAACGCGAGCGCTCAGTGGGCTAGTGCATTGCACGCTTTTGTATAGCGTGCAATGCCATTGGTGCACATGACCGTAGAAAAGTAGTAATTAAAACGGTCATGTGCACTACACTGCAACGGCTCGGTTACTGTAGTGTAACGTGTGGGGTACTTTGGTCAAACGGATAGGCTACTGTGGCAAGCAAACGGCGCCAGGTGGAAACGTGTCGCATTATGCAGTGGAAGGTGCCTCTTGGAGCGAAGAAAATGCCATGTTTCCACTTGGCAGCCTCTTTGCCAATTTTGCGGCCATTGAGTGAGCGTTAGCTGACACACAAACACACAGACGGACAGACTTCCACTTTAGTAGGGGGGATGGTGCATTGTGAGCGTGTACCGAAAAAGGACCAGCTTGTGACGGAGCAGACCTCTCTCGAGCTGATTGATTGATAGATAGTGACGCAACCCATCTCCTTGATCGGAGACGCGAGATATTGGAGCTGGCATAGGGTGTAGTCGTGGCGGCATCGGAAGTTTTGTCTTTCCAGAGAACGATCTCTTTGGGGCTTTATGTCCTTGAGGCGTTGATTTGTTTCGAGTTGATCGCTTGGATATCGGTTTGGTAGGTCATTGCTATCGGCGCTTTTGCTTGGGTCGTTCGCTCTTGCCACTTTTTCCCAGGGCTTCTCTTCCTACCAGAACACTTATTCCTCTTGTACAACGTTCGTGTAGATCGATTACGGAGGCGTACGGGTGGCAGAAAGATATTTCCGATAGGCGTTTTCTAGTCGTGTAGTTCACTTTCGGCTTGGTACTAGTCACGCTAGACGCATTTTTGACGTGGTTGTGTATTAACGCGCTCTTGAAGATCGTCACGCGGAAGAGGACCAAGCTCTGGGGGAAGGTCTGGTTATATAATTCTGAAACGCCACCTGGGGTGGCGGTTTGAGGGGGGAATGTGTCACATGCCTGTGGAGCACAAGCGTTGGTTTAGGTATGGTTTTTGTTCTGCACATTTTTACTGGGCGCTGCCCAGTTTCCAGCATGGAAGCTGAGCATTTCCTCCACATAAATAAGCACTGCTTAGTCTTGCCAGTTTACTGCCTGAAAAAGATGCATTAAGAAACTCCCAGACCAGTAAAGTCCGGGGCCACGTCTTCCGCATTACCTCTATCCCAGCAAAAACATCGCGCGTGCTCCCCCGTTTTTCTTGCGCAACAGCATTCATCAAAGATATAAAGGCTTCATTCGTATTAGGCAATTGTTGTTGTACATTATTTACATGTTGGTGGAGTTGTTGTATAGTTTGTATACTTTGATGATATGATGATTTATTCTGAACGAACATTATAGTTCACAGATAGTTTACGCCATGTTATGCAGATATTTATTCAAATTTAAAGTTTCTTAGACCTAAAATGCTTAATTTCATGGCTTAGAGAAATTGCAGTGTGCTCGGGCGTTTTCGTAATACTTGTAATACGGGTGCCCCCTAAAAAGGTAGACATACTGGCATATTACAAGAAAGCTGACGCCCTTTCCTGATGAACATCTGTAAGGTAGTGATGACTGTAAGACAGAATATCCTTACACCACGAATTGCAGACGGGTCAGTGCATCTTAACCTTTTCCATGAATGCCACTTGTAAACGATGAGATGCCCCACCGAATCTGGATTGACTGATCAATGAAGAATATGATTGGCTGGGCAGTTGTGATCTTTCCACGACATAGTGCGTGATTTGGGTCTGTGACAAATGTTAAAACTATCACTCTTGCTGGTGGTCACTTTGTCCGGCATTTGCTGACGTCGAGCAACTGTATCACCTTGAGAGCAACCTCTGCTTACAGCTGTTGAAATTGGGACCAGGCGGTTACTGAGTCGGTTACCCATGTTGAGATGATATGGAGTTATCGTACTAAACGTATTCTCGTCCATGGGTGACCTGATGGCTATTTGATTCAATAGAGGCTTATGACAATCTGGCCTCGATAAGGATATTTTCAAAGGTTTTGAAATTTTATCATTTTTGAAATACAAAGCGTGACTGAGCCTGGATAAAGGTGTAGCAGCTGCCTAAACTATTAGACGTGGGCGATTTGTCTACTGAACAACTTGAAATTGTTTCGACTGACACATGCTGGTTACAACTTGTCGGTTTATGATTGGTCAGAGTTATCGCTTTTTTAACGGATGTCTGGTCTCAGACTCCTTGAGTATCATCACGTTTGTCAGTCTGGACGTCAGTTGTCAGATCAGCTAGCTTCTTTTTCTAAGGAGTGTGACACAATGTATATTGTTGGATTTCATGGAATGGACCGACTTGCTGCCGGTAATCCACAGCAACTTCAACAGCGCTCCATCCCCACATCGTAACAACATTCCTCCGTTAACCGCTTTTTTGTGTATGAAGCCTACTCCACCCATCTCCTCGTTTTATCGCTCAAGTACACAGAAGACAGTCAAAGTCAGTGATGTGATTCTCGAACGGGTTGTCAACGTCAAGGCGCTGCAGAAAGCGTGCGAAGAACTTCATCCTCTGATACAGAACAGTCTACAAAAAAAAAACAGAGCGGCATCACGACAGAAAGATTCGACAGGAAAACTCGCCCAATTTCACCGAGAGCAATTTTGTTCTTGTCGCTCGCGACGAATTCTACGCTGTCGAGAAGCTTGCTCTGCGTTGGCGTGGACCATGGGGAGTGCTCCAAGCCCTCTCTCACTACGAGTTTCAACTGGAAGATCTGCGAAACGGATTCACTGAAGATACTCACGCCTCTCGTCTGAAGTAGTACCATGACAGTTCGCTGGACACTGAGGCTATTCTTCCTCACGTCATCTCATCCGAGACTGGAATGCGTGTTACGCGTTTAATAAAACTGGTCAAAGCCTACGAAGGAGTAAAAGTGCTAGTACGTTGGAAGGGACGTAGTGCATCTGAAGACACTTTTGAGCCACTGAACCACATTTACGAAAATGTTCCGACCATGCTGAAGCATTTGCTCGATAGTAGGAACACTACGGCTCAGCTGGCCGAACAAGCTCGTTCTAAACTAGGTCTCTGAAATAGAGCAGTGTACCCATTTCTGGGTCTGTAGTGTTGGACAGAACCCCAAACAGGTACAGGGGTCCTCCACCTAAGAAGCCTGGGTACGCAACAGTAGAGTAGGTAGTCGTCTGCATCCGAACAGTTCCCAGTTGGGAACCAGCTTTGTGGTATTTAGGCCATGGCAGAACCGCCTTTCAGTAATTCAAGACATCGAACCTCACCATTTCCCGACGAACAACATGCGTAGCCTGGCACACTCTGACGGGCTACCGAATGCCTCTAATATTGAGAAAAGTGACTTCCATTCGTCAACTTAGTCAGACTTTACGCGTCGTTCGTTGAATCTAGGCTTATGCTTTGTGGTGTTTAGAAGCAACCTAGTACTCTTCTTCTCTGTTGCATACCATTCTTTCAGTTTGCAATACATCCCAATAGGGTTTCGTCGTTCTGATGCGACGGCTTGAAGCGGAGTATCCTCCAAACACTGAACCAGGTACATGAGCGTTTTGGAAATCTTAAGCTTCTTTTCATCAGATCGTGCGTCGGTGTCTCCTCCATGGGATGGATACCGCAGAATGACAGGAAGAAAACCCTTTGATCCCAATAGTGCTTCCATTCTCATTTTCAATAGCCAAGAATCATCATGGAGTTCAGGAAAAGAACGGGGAAGCTTCTTCAAAGTTTCGTCTTCCATCACAGTATGGAGCGACTCACAAAAGAAGTTGTGCTAGCCAAATATCAATCCGTAGAGCACGATGCTACCACTGTCGGTAGATGGCTAACATCTCCGTTCTCATGGAAAAGCTTCAGCCAGATTCTTTATGTACGTACTGTGCCCAGACAAACGTCTGATAAGATGAAAGACGCTTGATACTATTTTCGTTGCAGAGCAAGGAACCATTCAACGAAAACATCATATCAAGTTCCTACCGTGACATTTACGTCATCACAAAATCTCTCACCACTTTGTCCAAGCAATTTTGTCCTACTTAAACGTGAGACAAACGTGCTTACGCAATTTCGTCTAACCTAAGGTCAGAAAATTGAGTTTCATAGCACAAACAGGATCATATGACATAACTCCTGTCGAGGAGATCTACGTGAAGGTCATGGATAGTGCTTTAGAGAGATTGTTTTGCGTATGATTGCAAGTGTAGCACTATATCCTAAGTCCATACGTTCCGTTTTATACGAGCAAAGAGAGAAAATACTTCTCTACCCAACTAGAGGAAGAGTTGCAACACCCACAGTACACCTTCAACATGCAGTAATCACTTGCTTACACTGATAGCATTTATCTCCATCTGGATTTAGCTTCATACACTTCACGTTTTGCCTACCAAATGCGCCATGAAGACAAAAATTCATAACACGAAGCATCTAAGCAACAGATGTACCTCCTAGACCGCTGTGACAATATCACTTGCGATGAGTAGCGGAGCGGTCAGCTCAGCCCAAAGGGCTGAGCTGCAGTTTATTGTTCTCACTTTCCCAGATGGGTGGGCAGCAGACTACACAAAGTACTATATGCTTGTCGAAACAATCGGGGCATCTAAGTCCCCTGAGGTAGTATGAGTCACACCTGGTAGGTTTGCCGAAAGAAGCCTGCCGGGCTCGGGGCCGTCTGACTGCGGAAGCTTTCCAAGTCTTCTCGATTGATTTGTTTTCCAATTCATGTACCGGATGTCGTGGGGAGCGTTGATTGAAAGGGGTGGAGGAGGGTAACCAAGGTGGGGCAGTAGAGGGAAATCAGAGTCGGCATCCCAGTACGGTGCTGCAACTGCTGCTTTCGTCCCATCTGGTTCCAACTCCAGCTTAACCAAATAGACGATCTTCAGCCTTGACGTGGCGGTTTGGCTGCCTTAGCTTAGTTGGACAACGATGTGGCTAGTGCCCTAATGAAGGTCACGAAGCGCCAAGCACTTCTCCAAAACTTCAGATGCATTGCTTTCCAAGGAAGTGGTCCACGATTTTTGATCTAATACACGACAGAGCTCAGGCACAAGGGGCCATAGCGCATCTGTGCGGACTGGGAGCTTTCCAAGGTACCAAAGGACGCCTTGGTGCAATGCCTTACGTGACAACGTGCGAGAGGAGATCAGCGGAGCGAGAGTGGTCCATAACACCGGTGTGGCACGAGCCCTTCCCATATTCGCTAGATTAAATTCTTCCATATACAACTTCTGCTTCATGACACTCTTGAAAGCAAGTGGATCATCCACATATAACGGTAATTCCAAGTTTTCCAGCATCGATCATACGGCGGGTATATTCCTGACAGTCAACCAGGGACGAATAGCAAGTGCAACGATTTCAGCGCAGCGAGCGGACTGTCCACGTTCCTTGATTGATACCAGATGGCGAAAGCGGAACCTTGCAGCAAGGGCGGCACTATGTACGGCTCAACGCACTTCAAGTGAAGGTACTTTTGTCAGTGGACGAGAGCGATCGGTGTGGTTGATTCCAACCTTAGCTCCCAGGATCCATGAGTGCACTTCCAATTCCAGCTTCAGCGATGCTTCCAAATTTTCTGCAGAGATGGGCTGCAATGGGAGGCAGTACTCAAACAGGGGCAGGATCTTGAGCTTCACGATCCTAACCTTGCTGAGTACAGATAGCGGAGCATCCACTGTAACTCGTCGAATACGGTATAGCGCGACTCTAGCCGCATTGAGCCTCTCCAAGAGCCTGTGGGCGGCAGGCCCAGAGGTTGGGAACGAGAAACCACGGTGACCGAAGATGTACTGGACGCCAAGGTACTCTTCTCCAATAAAGAAATCTTCATTAACAGCAGATCTGACTATGTAGGACTTTGAGGCATTCCAATTCATTTCCATGATGGATGCCCACGAAGCGCCGCAGCGTAGCTGAGAGGCTAAGGCTGCCTGATCTATAGCAAGCAATAGCACGTCTTCAGCAAAGCAGCTTGTGGCACTCCTCGGAATTCTGTTGAGGAACTCCAGAAACGTGTCCATGAATATGTTGAAGAGCGTTGGGTTTAGTGGGTCTCCTTGCAGTACACCCAGGACCATAACAGCCACAACTCCAGAGACTTGACGTAAAGTCTTGATCCGTACTGGCATCAAACGCGCCGGTAGCATACGAGAAGTGTCATCCGGGAGTCGAGCTGTACATATATCCAGCAACTTCTCGCGAAGTACTGAGTCATAGGCGCTCTTCAAGTCGAAGAAACCGGCGTTAGAGAATCCATGGCGGAGGGAGTGAGCGGCAAACGCTGCAGCTAATTCAGTGTTGGAGCGCTGGATAAAGCCCCACTGATTGCGGTGAAAATGGTAGAGCTCCCCAATGCGGTAATGGAGAGCTTTGGAGATGACCTTACGCAGAACCAAAAGAAGGGTAATCGTTCTGTAGTTCGAAGGGAGAGTTGGGTCCCTCTTTTTGAAGATAGGAGCCACGAATCCAGAGCGGAGGATTCGAGGGGCGTATGAGACGCGTCCCACTGCTCTCCAGAGTTCCAATAGTGCCGAGGCGATCAGGTTGGTCTCCAGCCTTAGCACCTCGAGCGGAATGAAGTCTGGACCAGGAGCCTTCTTCTTCTTTCCACACGTGATAGCTCGGACAATAAGATCCTTGAAAGAGGGTGATACGTCAAATTTCCCCACCCGAACTTCTAAGGCTTCTTCAGGTTTAGTAGACTGTAGGTACCTTGTGAAGTCATCTGCGGCGAGTTTCTCAGGCGCAGAAGTATCTTCTACCAGCTCTAGCCTCTTCAGCTTTGGCATTAAGTCATTTGGTGCACCTTTTTCGAGTTCATCCCGTTATTGATCCAGCAGCCTGCGGCGATTCCTCCGGAGATTCTGCTTGATAGTGCGATCAATAGCCTTCACTTGAGCTCTTACGTCGACAGATTTTGGCTTCTTGAGAATTCGATACCTTTCATTAGCTAGAACGTCTCGTTCCCTGGTCCAACCAGGTCTGTAACGCGGTGGCTTTGGGGAGAGATTTCCTAACCAAGGCCGCAGGATGTCCGTTGAGAGCTTCATGGTGGCAGCTTCGAGGGAGTCAGGTGATTCTGCCTCTTTGAGCTGTGTAATGGCGGACGGTAGATGCTTGGAGTAGGATCTTGCAGCATGTTTTTGTATCCGATGGTTGGATAATAGGGTTTGAGATAGCCTATTAACAAGCATGGCGGAGGTGGTCAAAGGGAACGAAGGAATGACCGGTAGGTGGTCTGAAGGCCAAGAACCTCCCAAAGTTTGTGGCATCGACTGTGCGAGTCTTCGAACAAGAAACATGTCTACGACACTAGATCCACGGTGCGGAACAAAGGTTGGCGAGAGCGGCACCAGAACCTTGAACTTGGTCTTCATTATCCAATTGTAGAGGCGAGTGCCTTGCGGGGTATTCAGCGTGTCCCAGCGACTGTTCCGTGCATTAAAGTCCTCTAGTGTAACATTACCACGAGCGAGCCTTGTGATGTCGAAGAACAAGTTCTTCATAACTTCGGCCGACGCCTGCGGCTTGATATAAACGGGTACCAGATTGACGGAGTTGAGAGAGCCAGCCAGTATCTGGTAAAAGTTGTTGCATATAGAATCAAGTCTCTTGAAAGCGCCATATTCCTTATAGAATACTGCGACGCCCCCACCAAGGCGTAAGCGATTCGGTAAAGAGTAGGTATCCGTCGAGTCACAGAACAGCCACTCGTCTTCTACGAACCTTCCAGCTAACCAAGTTTCGGTGATGCAGACAAGGTCCGACATATTCAGCAGCGTCTTAATGCTGCCGAGTTTGGGCGTGATGCACCCATTGATGTTGAAGGCTGTGACGATCATTGGTCGGAGCCGCCAGGGCGTGCCGGCGAGATGTCGTTAGATGGTGAGTTTTCCTGGCTTCCCGGTTCCGGTTGAGGTGGCTGTGTTCCATAAGAAGCGTCATGAGCCTCGCTGCGAATGGAGGAAGCCGGAGAGTCTAGCTCGAGGGACTGGTGAGAGTCCTTGAGCCCTTGAGCTTGCCTACAGTACCAAGACTTTGCAGCTGGCGACCTAGAGTGCAGCGCACACCAGTTCCGGCGTCTATAGCATGACTTGGCGCGCACCTCTTTGTTGGCGGCATTCGACTTTGACCCAGTCGGCTCATAGCTGTAGAGGTGGCGGTGGCGTAGAATAGCCATTGTTGATACCAGCCTGATCACAAGCAAGGGTTGACATATGACTTCCAATATATTATTACCAATGAAAAAGAGACTAATGACAGCCCACATGGGGAGTGAAAGAAATAGGGCTTTCCTTAGGGCTCCAAGAGGGCCTCTAGGAACATTTACAAAATATACAGTCAGGAGGCTAGGGCGGGGCTTCTGCTGAGGGCAAGAGAACTGGGCATCAATTAGGTCCTTCTTTGTTTGGGCATTCTTTGCCTTGGTCTGCTCAGAAATGGTGTCCATTGCAGGCTTAACGGCGATTTCCGCCCAAGATAGTTTAGCAGAACTGACTGCCTTGGGCGCATAGATCTTACGTTTTAGTGCGCCCTTGTTCGAGTTCTTGTCGGGTACGGGTGGTTCCGAATCCTTCAAGTGCTCGAGCGGAGGTGTAGCTTCACTGGGCGAGGGTGATTCCATTTTCAGTGAGGTTTCCAGTGGTCCAGTCTTCTCAGCGGATGGAGTCCTGTCGGGCTTCTTCTTCTCGGGCTTCTTCTTCTTCGTAGAGGTGATGTGGGCTTTTAGGGCTATGATGTCCTCTTGCAGATCTGAGATCGTGTCCATGAACTGAGCGCACTGCAGTTGCAAAGTCTGGTTCTCGGTCTTGAGTTCAACGTACGACTTCTTCTTGACTCTCACCACAGACTCGAGCTGAAAAATGTCAGGGGTGGGAAAGCGCGTAGTTGGCGAGTGCGCCTCCGCTTCCTTGCACGGTAAAGTGGGCTGCTTCAGACCATTAAGGTCGGGGGCTTTCTCGGGTGGATACGAGAGTTTCAGTAGAAGGAAGCTCAAGGGCTTTCGCGCTTGAAGTGGGGTAGAAGGACCCCCCCAGAGAAAGAGCTTTCGGAAGAGCGGCCTGAGGCGCCTCTGAGTCAGTGGGGACACACGTCTCAGCAAGGAGAGCATCCAGCTTTCCGCAAGTGACTTTGCGCTGGTATATACGGCACTTAGCCATTAAGCGGCCTCTGGAGGATCTGTTCAGAGCCAACAAGTTCAGCTTCTTACAATAAGGGCAGCACAATAGAGCCTTCTTCTTCATGAACACTTCCACAAAGGCTCTCTTTCTTGTTCGGGGCGATGGGGCCCCTGAGTCTTCTCAGCCATCAAAGACGATGTGTCCACCATTCGTAGCCATACTTGGAAACGAAAAGGCGGCGGAATAGCCTGGGGAGATACGAGATTGCGGGGTACACGCTCAGTGGTTGGCTAGAGCAGTACACGTGGCTGGAAGCTCGCTGGAATGTGGCGGCGGTGGCGGCGAAGACGACGGAGACGAACGCAGGCTTGAGGAAGACGGAGCGGATTCCACAAAGAAAACGACAACAGCACCCAGCCAGGAAGCAAATGGAGCGATATAATACGGTACAACGGTAAAGCGGATCGGTACGCACCGGAAGAGATACTTTGCTGGAGAGGCGCACAAGGTTGACGGGTAGACCGGCGCCCACGAAGGCGTCGAAACGTGGGGTTCGCGCGGGTAGCGCAAACCCGAAAATCGGTGTAGCGCACGGGCAAGCCGTGCAATGCGCACGGAGGCAGTGTGAGCGGACGCACCGGTAGCAAGATGTCTGGAACACAACTACCAAAAGTGACCACCGTCTAGGACAGATTTAGGAGGGGAGTTTGGCTGGGGCAGTACATCTTTTACAAGACAACGAAGGTGCCCTTTGTTTCCTACTTCAACGTAAGACAAACTTGCACACGCAAGTTCGTCTAACCTAAGGTCAGAAAACCGAGTTTCATAGCACAACCAGTACCATATGATATAAATCCTATCGAGAAGATCTACGTGAAGTTCATGAATAGTGCTTTAGAGAGATGGTTTTGGCCATGTTTGCAAGTGTAGCAATATATCCTACGTCCATATGTTCCGTTTTACACTAGCAAAGAGAGAACATACTCCTCGAGCCTACTACGCGAATAGTTGTAACACCCACGGTACATCTCTAACACGCGATAATCACTTGCTTACACTGAAAGCTTTTATTTTAATCTGGATTTAGCTTCATATACTTGACGTTTTGCCTACCATATGCGCCATGAACACAAAACATTCATAACGCGAAGCACCTAAGCGACAGATGTACCTTCTAGATCGCTATGACAGTATGCACTTGTCATACGTAGCCAATACTCATTCCTTGTATTTCTAGAATTTGTTCACAACCCTTAGAAATACTGTGTAACTACCTGTATTGATTGTTACATTCGATCTTATTCCAGTTAGTAAAGACAGCAGCTGTCAGCTCATCAAGTGTAGCAAATTGCGTTTGCAATAATGGGTTTTGCTAGCAGTCCCCATAAGCTCTCAATACTATTTAACTTCAGAAAGCGCGATGGGCAGTCCATGACCGTTACATTTTTGTTACAAAGTCGATATGTTGTTACCTTGGAAGTGCACATTGCAAAATTGTCTTGTTGAGATTATGAAGCTCAGATCTTATACTTTCTTCATAAATGAGAGCTAATAGTTCTCCATTGTCTTGATGTACTTTTCTGAGTCTGGATTGCTACCCAAAATGGTTATTGAGCCAATATTTCTTCCTGAAGAAACACCCCAAAATCATCACTCCACCCTCCCGTTTTTATGCCGATACGTAAAGAAATTTATTTTCCTGACTTCGTAGCAATAACGCGCAAACCAATCTCACCCGTCCACATTTAAGGTCCGTTTACCTGAATATATAAGTAAAGCTCATTGTGCTGTGGTCTGAGCAGGTCAATCTCGATCCCAAAGAACAGTGTGATGTTTGTGTACAGTTCCAGTATTCTGGGTTAGTTAGATCTTCTTCAACTGGAAAAATTCTGTTATACACAGTATTTGTTGCACCCAACGTTTCTTTGTTGGGATTTGTAGTGCGATTTTTAGAAAAGATGCTTTGAATGCCTTTGGAAGCTTCGGGCTGTATATGACTTTGCTCCCTAAGTCATAGTTAAAATTTTCGTTCGTTCGCTTTTTAACTGTGTAGGCGTTGGGGTTGTTGTGATACCTTCTCACAAAATCTTTGCTGCGTTTTGTCTTATCTGATATTTGGACAACAGACGTTTTGGTCTTATCTGATATCTGAACAACAGCCGTTTTGGTCTTATCTGATATTTTAACAACAGACATTTTGGTGATGTAGAAGTTCTCTACTTTTCCTATTCCATGTATGCAAGAGTTTTCTCTCATGGAATGGCGGTAGAAGATCTTTTGTTGATTCTAAGAAAAAAAAAGAAGATCTAGAGACTTTACTGAGTGCAGTAAGAAACAGCTACAAATTCACTACTGCACCACACAAGGGTTCGATTAGATATATGGCTAGAAGATTCGGAGCTTGAAGTAATGGTTTTGTTTCTACCTTTTTTTGTAATGGTTCGTTTTACTTAGTAGTTCTCATGGTGGAACGCATGTAATAACAAACGACCTCTTTGGACTCAAGACTGTACCTCGCTGTAGGTCTGGAGATGAAACAAGTTTAAGAGGCAGCGTACGTGCATTGTGGCCACTTTACATCGAGCTGAATGCGTTGTCAGTAGACGTGATCTCTTGTACGCATCGTGTCATCCATACGAGCCTTCCAATCCAAATGCTGGATATATACGATGGATTTCTCGTGCACAGGCTAGGCTTAGAAGCGCGTTTGGCTTATCTTTCCAATCATCAGGAAAAAGCCGGCCAGAGTTTTACATCGAAGAAACACTGGTGTTTCTATTGGCTGCATGTGTGCATGAAGCCAAAAGAGTCAGCTGGAATTGTTCAGCAAAGGGCGCAGCATGCTCGTTTCATGCGTTTTTGTATCGTTGTGATGATAAGGCAGGTGGTCCCAAAGAATTACATGGATGTGCTTTGGATGGGCATGCAGGTATATGAGTGATTTTGATCGTGCAACATCACGCATGCTATGCTATGTATTACTAACATTCTATCCTCAGCTTATGAAATAAATATCCACATTCAAAATTCATTTCCCAATGATACCAAAACATTGAGAATATTGATTGCTGGTTTTTTGAAATCATTCTTACATCGAGCGTGGCCGTGGATGTACAAGTGGCACGCTGATGATAGACGGAAGTAAAGGTAAGCTGTTACTCGGATTTGATTTTATCGCCTGTGTGAAGTACTTAAATCAATCTTGGGGTTTTACCCCATTTGGTCTCGTTATACTCACCCGCACGGTGTCAACTAGAACCGCTGATCTGGCTTACCCCGTGAGTTTGCCCAGTTCTCACTGTTCTTACCATATTGGTTACTCTTTTTGTGGGAGGTGATACCCGTTTGACTCAGTGTTGAGTTTTGCTGTGCTGGCTAATAAGGAAGATCTCGACTCCCAGGTCGCTTTCGGCTTTCCGCTCGCCCCACCAGTTGTAATTATTGCCCTGATTCATTTGCCCCTTTTCCCTTTTGGTTCTCCTTGGACCAGTACACCCCTTCCACAGATCTATGCACAACGTTGAACAGATGGTAACCCGATTCTCGGTAACACCTCCATCGGTATACCCGGAAGCCACATCTTACACCCCAATATCGTGTGGTACGGAGGGCTTCGTTGCTGTGCCTAGCTTGCAAAAGAGCAAGGCTCCAAACACCTGGAAAGGATCCCTGGCATAAGAATATTCCTCCATACCCAGTTTACGTCAAAGTTCTTTCAAGACCTCCGTCGTATTCCCGAGGTTCGAAATATTTTCGTCACAAAATACCACCCGCTGGGCAATGGCAACTAGAATTATTTAATTCTACGATGCTGAAAGCATTAGATTTCTATGTTACATGTCATCCTAAAGGCTGGGATCGGTATACTGATGCGAATACGTATGCCAATAATACCCAGGTACAATTACATCGTTTTCAACTTTTGAGTTGGTGCTGTCGCGACGCTCACCCCCAGTCGTCGCTCTTACTACGAGTGGTGCTCTGGTAAGGCATCATAGGCCTAGCAGGACTTGAAGTCGACTGGTAGACAATTTGATGATAAGTTACAATAAAGATGATTTCCACTAGTTGTGTTTCCTGAGAGCTAAGAGGGGCGCCACTTATAGGTCACCTACATTAACATGAAAGGTCATTGGTCCCTTTTCAAGGGTCGTATTCACTTAGCACGCGCATGTGCGTGTGTGCTGGCAAACTGAGCGCTTTCGACGGTCAGGGAGTGCTGCCAAAGGCCAAGACCATTGCTTCTGTTCATCACTCAATTGTCTCTGAAAAGATGAGGTTCGCAATAGGTAGATTGTTAAATAAGAAAGACCGGAACAGAGTGTATGAAAGGCCTAGACGTCAAACACGCCCTGCTTGTTACGAAAAACCCATTGATTGATCGGATATCTCAGTACACCAGTAGCTAGAAACTTTGTTAAAGCCTTGCAGGGTTTTGGGTTGCTCAACCTATCTGCTGGGTTCTATTCTCGGCTGATGCGTCAAATACCAGAAATGTCCAATCATTCGTATGATTCTTGTGGGACGTTATCTTTAGTCATGATACGTTTTCTGTCATAATGGAGTTCTTGACGAGGGTATCTGTGAGTGTCATTTTGCACGAGTAAACGACACCGGACGACGACAGTCCTTCATATGCCCCCTTCTTAGCTAAAAGAGGACAATAAATGGGTTCGTAGCTCGAGAGTACCAGCACAGGCGTGCAATGCCAATGTAGTGAATAGGGACAAACCATGACAAAGAACCAAGAGGCAAGGTAGAAAGAAAACCCGGTAGTGACCGCAAAACACAACGAGCGCCAAAGCCCGGGACAATGTAGCAAAGAGACTACACCAGCGGATGACCTACGCGATCAAAACCTTAGATCTAGCGTAGTGCTGATGACTACTCCCAATATAGCACCACGGCCAACACGTACGACCAAGACTTTAGGTCTAGTACGCGGCCGAAGTGCACCGTGCCACAGATGATAAGCCCAAACAAGGGCGGTGTTAGTACAAGTACGTGTCAAGGTGCGGGAGACCAAGCCGCACTAAGTGGAAGGGTAGGTGGGGATAAGTGTGGTTGATGGCAGAGAGGAGCCGACTGCTCTAAGAGAAGGTGGGGGTTGCCAAAGAGAGGAGAAATGGTCTGGCCCGAGTTGGCTTGGAGGCCACCGAACTCGGGCTTTTGTAGACAATCGTTCTATATGAATACCCTCTAGTTTCGCATACTAAGTTTAAGTAACAACCCATAATAACCTGTTATGGGACACATCCTTGCCATGACGGACCAGCTTGGCAAAAGGTATTATACCTCTTAGGGTATTTTGTTGTCTATATAATATCTTGTGAAGGCACCAGATAATTCCAGCAACACTGTTCCAGCCACCTCACCATGCCCAGGCCAGACGCAACCGCCATCATTTGCAATATTTCTGAGGATTCCAGTTCCTCTATTCCATACTGTGACCTCGTCGAGGTGGAAGCCGAAGAAGAAAGTGCGCCGTCACCTTCGTGGACCGCACAGATGGCGACCGAAACACTTCCTGATAATGTTGACGGCTTTGGGTTTTCTTCATCTTTACTGCTCGAACTAGAGGACATCTTACGTCGTATTCCGGACAAAGAGTAGAAAATGAAAGACGTCCTTACCACTCTGCATGATCTCATATCCCAAGCGCCAACATTGTATGTGCGCGGACTGATGCATGGGGCAGTATTTGCGTCAAACTGCCATTGCCTGCAGAATCATACTCCTCTTCATTCCTTCCTCCCCCTTATACACCAGCGTCTTACTAAGTAAACACTTCTGCTGTTCCGTGCATATGTTGTCATACTGTTTTCCTTCCTGGGTAGCCGTGTTGGACACATTTATAGGTGTGGTTGTCTGATTTGGGGTTTGCTTGGATTTCAGGCGGAGCTCCGTTTCCGTCGGCGGGTTTGGCCGGTTTTGGTTTAGCGCGTCGTCTATTCGGCACGAACGACGACACCGCCTTCGCATGCTTTGCAGAACCAGTAACAGCCGGACGCACGGACAGCAACGCTTGCATACTGGCATGTAGACGATTGTTGACATGACAATGAAACAACCATAGGCCAGTATTATCCGGCACAATCTCCACCACAGCAGTGGAGCCCGGTAACAGAAGTATCGAATCCACATGCTCACCTCCAGCCGTAACGCCCACCAAGCCATGCACATGCGCGGTAGGAAAATCGACTTCATTGTCCATCGTACCATGGTACAACCCGGTGCGCCACCCCTCCTGCATTTCAAACGCCGACAGTGGTGACGCGGAAGCGCAGCGCCATCACCTGGCGCAGACGCGTGAGCAAGGCATTTATACCGACATGTTGCAAGCCATTAGGTGGAATGCAATGGGAACATGTGAGCGGCTGCAAAGCGCTGCGGGGCGCGTAGAACGACGACGAGCAAATCGCCAACGGCGGCGCGGAGCACGGGGCCGATTAAGGCCAGGTGATGTTCATGGCGACGGCGGGTGATGCGCACTGTGAAGGGGGGCGTGTACTCACGGAACACGAGCTTGTGGTACACGAAAGTAGGTGTGAAAGGGAGCGCGGACAGCGGTTTCACACCGACGAACAGACGTTGACCGGCGTAGAACGGAGCTGCTGTGCAACGGTCGATGTGGCAGGGGCGCGCTTTGCAGCGAAGCGCACATCTGCTGAGGCGGAGGCGCCTGGGGTGGAAGCGGCGAGAGGGGGTTGGCCCTTAAAATGAGATCGAATCTCATAGGGACTCCACCCCCTCCCAGTCTTTTCCACTTAGGGCAACAGATGGGGGGGAATCCCTGACAGTATCAAAAGCGATTTGCTGTCAGTTAGCAAGCATAACTTAACCTTCCGCATCACAATGCTCTGCAAGTTGTGACGAATGACATATGCGGCATCCAAACCATTGGCTTACGCATAAATCTACGTTTCTTCCACGCTGCGGACAACTCCTTTTGACGTGTATGAGAGATATTGAAGAATAGTACAACGGCTGTTATTGTCGCATAGCGTCACAATGTAGTGTAGTTGCGATGATAGATCTAATTCTGAGCCAAAGACGAATCTACGTAAACCAAAGTGCATATTGATTTGATATCCAGCTTACATTGGAGAATGCCATGATCCTTTGAATCCTTCACATGTTCCACTGTTGAGCTGAGATGCTTCAAGTGAAGATCGGTCCGTTGGTGAGATAAAAATTGGGCTAACTGAGGAACTCTGCCAGCAATGTCAAGTCGTGTGTGCGTAATCCATCCGAGAGTCATAAGCCTAGATTTGAGTTTCTAAAACTAGTCCTTTTCCGAAAGTGGAAGCAATTTTGCGATTTAATTGCATTTGTGCAACTGGAAGGGATTATTCTTTTTGTTATTCTCGATACCTGCCAATGTGGAGTTGTCCAAAATCTTCTTTTTCAATCAAATCGGTTTCCAGTTTTTCCGTTAAACAGGCCAACTCATTGGATCCTGTAAGAATGGAATCGTGCACAAATTTATCGGCAAACCCCTACCAGTTCTCTTCTGATATGTTTGGCAGATAATGAAAAATCCCCTACACACTGCGTCTTGTTCAGACCGTTCTTGATGTAATCTGAGAATGTAAAATTCCAGTACTCACCCGATTCTATGAGTCCATATAGAGGTCGTAATACTTAGACCAACTCATAAGAGTCGAGTTCAAACTCTTTGGTTGAACGTACGTAGACCTCGCTCATAAACTAAGGAGGTTACTGTAAATATGCTTTCGTTGCATGCGTTGACCAGATTCTGAGACCGAACCACACATCAATGCAAAGAATCATTCCTATAGATGATTACTGCAGTGTAGTATTTTGATGAATACACATGTCAATATCTTTATCCAAGTATCCTTGCGCAACAAAACGAGCCTTGTAAAGGGTTTTGTTGATCACTCTATTCTTTATCATTAGAAAGAAATGACCGCCGATGATGTTCGCATTATCTGTCATTTCTTCGTGGCTGACTACCTTCCATGTTACTTTCCTTAGGAGGCCCTCGATTTATTTCCTTTTACTAGGGAAAAATACTGGTTCCGCATTGCGACAGTCGTTGAAAGTGATGAGTTCGGTAGTTGGGATATCGGGGTAGAGAGGTGGGGTTCATGCGACTGCGGTACGACGGAGAAGCACTGGACCGAAGGAGAGCCAGTTGATTTGACAGTGCCCTAGTGGCATGGTTATCACTAAACACTGGAGATAAAATACATCGAGAAATAATGCAGTGGACCAGACGATCATTGTTCCCGACATAAATGTCCTTGTTAATCACACGCGGAACGGTGTTAGTGCCAAAGAAGCCTTTATCATCTCCGCAATGAACATTGACGGAATCGCCAGGAGCAAAAGGTTAGAGGGAGGCAGGGGGAACATGGGTTCTTACAACTCGTCGGAGCATAGTTTAGCGACATTGGAGGCATATTTCTTTCGTCCGATATCCAGAGCGCGAAGGTGAGCACCTTAATTGGCGAATTCAGAGTTAACCTACGTTAAATGGGGCACTCAATACACTTCAAGGGTTCGGTTTTACGGCAATACGTCACAAGAGACGTGACTTCGGACACGTATTGCCGTTATTTTTTCATCAAATGCATCTTGCGTCACAAATATGACCCACAAAGCGTTGTTTATTATCAAATCCGGTGGTATGAATATACACCGGAAGAGGACACGATGGAACACATCGAACATCTTACCAGATCAAAATTCCCGCAATACTATCGAAGGACTCGGGCATCCATACACATAACGGTGGATAAAGCCCATCTAACATAGAACTGTACCCTGTCCCCGAAGTGCATGAAGTGAACACGAAGAAGAAAAGATCGAAAAAGAGAAGAAGAAGAGGATCCTCACCGATGCAACAAGAAGTTAATGAAAGGTAGCAAATGGAAGACAACCAAATTAACGGTCATATCGGATTAACTGTTTCAAGAAGAGAAGTCATGATGATAAAGAACACTATGAAGTGGAGAATGCAGAAGAAACATGAAGAAAGAAGCACGAAGAACCAAAAGTTGGGTGTAATCCAAAAACTATCGCAACATTGATCACTGATAAGTTAAGTTCAGAGTACTGTGTACAAATTATCCCGACGCAAAGCCTGCACCAGATTGAATGGTGGAATGAGAAAAGTTTACCGCAGCGAGAGCCGGGAGCTGTCCAAAACCTACTATTTCCAGAGATATCGGAACTCCAAGCTTTCGGAGGTTCTCGCGCAACGAGGTTACGTGAGAGTCCATTACAATCGGAGGCGGTATGCTCGGCGGAGATTGGGGCTCATATATCTGAGTTAGGAAGCCCCATCTCTCTGAAGCACCCCATTGGTTGTACGGCCCAGCTCCACTTGGATCAACCGAATTCAGGACCAGGTCTTGGTAAAGGCCGCAACTGTCGTCGGCCTCTTCATCCATCATCGGATCATCGACGTCGACCAACGGCTCGTAATGGTCATGGAATACGAACCCTGTTGGATGAATCGCTGGTATGGTCCGCCGAAGAAGATTGCGATGCTGGAAGGTATGAGCACGGGACACCGTTGCACAGAAATACCTATCGTAATATATTTCCTCCCCATCAGTTGCTTGCCCGTGACCAGGAGACTTGTCACGAGTATTTATTGGACCTTGAAAACAATTCTCCTACGCAAAAGTATCCCAGTTGACCTGGTCGATCACATCCACGATGTGTAAGACTTCATCCACGTTGCCGTGGCATCTGCATGGGATTAGCAGGTCGAAAGTTTTGATGATGTTCCTAACCATGGGCAGTATGAAGCAGAGATGGTAGTTCCCATACTATTCCCAGTGAAGGTAAACTCCTGCTCGGGTAGGCCACTATACGGCAATAAGTGACGAATAAGCGGATTTTGTATAATCGATGATACGAAACCTTTAAACCGGGACGAATGTCCGGGAAACACCATTAGGGTACCTCAACCTCACGCCAACACGGTGGTAATGCTGCGAAGCGACCCCTAGAAATTTATGGGAGATACCTTTCGGTTTATTTATGGTTGTAGAGAATCAGATACCTCTTTTAGGAACTTGCCTTGCACTCAAACCGAATGTTCTTGGATAACGCCGTTTGCGTTTCAGAGCGTCTTCGGAGCCGAAACTCTGCAGGGAAGATTGATATCCCCTGGCAGAGCGTAGTGGATTTGATGGCTACCTGCGTTGTGGTTTCGAAGTGGCCGTGTGCAACTGGGCCTGGTTATCCTCAGAGAATACTTCTACATAGGCGCAATACCTTGATACGTCGAAGTCGCATTTGCTGGGAATCAGATATTAGCTTGGAGTACCCATGCATCCTTTATATGCAAGTTGCGTTATTTCTTCTCCGGCTTTATCCAGGTTCTCTTCACGTCCGAGGTTCATCTTGAAGAGGTTAGGATTCAACGAAATGCGTCCTTGTCAATCACGTGAAGTAACGGCGTCAAGTGGAAGCCCACTAGAGAGAGCACTTTCATGTGCGTACGATTGTATCAGTGGCAGGTTGAAAACCTCTAATGGGTGAAAAGAAAGAGCTCGGGCATAAATCGAAAGATTCTGTAACGGATATCGGGCTTCCATGGTTACCCTGTGGACCAAAACCAGTTTGTTTATAACGACTGGAGTACGCTGAGAGAAGTGCCACGCGTAGACGTGTACTTAAATGTTTATTGGTGTCTTATCGTGAAGCAATGGTGTCGTAGGAGACCGGCCTAGTCTCTAAGACAAAGGAGTGATACTCCCAGACTCGGAAGTACCAGCTCTGGGTTTGTATAGGTTGGGATTTTCGGACTTCATGAGCGGAGATGAAGTGTTGGATTCCATGTCGTTGGTGTAAGTTCGTCGCTTTATGTGTTGAACCAGAGGAAGGTTGGCATTACTCATGAGCAGTTGAATTTTTTATACGATTTTTTACCTGCCCATCTCTTGCTTTCATTGCGATGTTTCCTGGTCTAAGGAAGGGACGTAAATAGCAATTCGTGTGCGTATATCTTCTAAGCAAGGTGAATCCTGAATGATTCAGTACCGATGTGGCATCGGTTCAACTCAGGTGTGTGTGTACCCTTGGAACGTTTTGGTGAAAATCGATATAAACTTCATTTCGTGTTTTTGGAACCGTCGTGGATGATTTCTATGATATCTGGAATTAATGAACGCTTAATATACGTACCGACGATATTTATGGCTGAAATGATACACACGTGTCGTGTTGCGTCATCGTCAGCCATGCACTCAGTTACAGAAACGCTTGGACCCCATAATAGTTAACAGAGGACAGGCCAGCCCTTTCAACATGAAATAAAGTTAAGCTGTTACTTGGCTGTGATTCTATCGCCTGCGCAAAGTGACTACCATCCTGGAGCTTCTCCGCGTCTTTTCTTGCTATTATCACCCGTGATTTATCAACCAGGACGGCTGATCGGTCTTACCCTGCGTGTTCCCAGTGTTTATTGTTTTTACCGAAGTAGAACAGATAGCCGTATGGCTCAGTATTGACTGTAGCCATGCTGGTGGAATAAGCAATACTCCCATCCCCAGGTCTCTTTCGGCTTTCCAAATGACCCGCAAGTTGTACCTTTTGTCTGTGTCCTTTTCCTTCTTTTACCTTTTTCCCTTTGGATTCTCTTTGGACTGGACTATCGCTTACATGGACATGTGCAATATGTTGACCAGATGGTAACCCGGATCTTGGTAACAACTCCTTCGGTATACCCGGAAGCCATCTGGGTTTTACACCCGAACACCATGTGGAACGGAAAACCCTGTTGCTGTAAGTACCTTGCAATAGAGCAAGACTGCGAACACCTTGAGAGGATCTCCTGCCTAGGGATATTGCTCCACAGGAAGAGAAATCCAAGCAAATGAAAACTATGTAAGAAGAGAGGAAAGTGGATATACAGTTTATGGAACGACTACTGCTACAGAGTGAAGCATAAAACAGGAGGGAAAATAACTTCAAGCTGCTACCTAGTAGCAAAAGAAAGCCAGGAACGATCTGCTATTCTTTAAAAGTTCATGGAAACCAACTATCGTGGTACGATTGAGAACAATGGCAAGGACGCTGACCAGCACAATAAATCGCATGCAAACCTTTGGCGTGTTGCGCATCTACAGGGAATGATATCAAGCAAAGGTAGTACGGCATAGCAAAGCCGAGAGCATGGAGAGAAAATCTCAGTGATGATATTGGCGTTATTACCAGTATTAGCTTTTCTGGAGTTGGTAGCTCGGCCTGATGCGCAAAAGAACCATACAGGTAGGAGTGCCGCTGGCGAATGCAAAGTCTTGTAAGCTTCGTCGCTTCGGGAGAACAAGAATAGCACGTGTGAGCATGGATGAAACGAGTGCAGTAAGATGGTTGGGCCAACGCCGTGATCTGCAAGTTGTGCGCTAGTGTGGAGGTTCCAAAGACAAATCTAAGACTAGCGTCTTCGGTTGTTGTGCGCCTATCCGTTCAGCTAATTGACACACAAACACTGGCAGTGGCTACGTACTGCGGAATGCCGCGCTTACCTTCTGCACTACAGCAAAATATCTAGATACTCTCTGCGAATGCGTCGTGGTAAGCACGTAGTGTGTAAATCCAAAACTAGTGATCAAACCACGTATGTATGGTGCAAACCTATGCGAAGGCATTTATCTCATGATATATAATCTTGGGTCATCGAAATACTCGTAACGCATAACTATCGTGAGCGACTTCCCGAAAAAAACTCGGTTGACCGAATAATCCTGATTTCAGAACATTACAACGGCGGCCAATGCCTGATAGAGGTCTGAAAGGTCTCCCTCTCATGCAAAAGGCGATTAATTGAGAATCGTCTCATGCTAAGTCCAACTTTGAAAGGTCCCCGTACTTTTCTATCTACACTATGCATTCCAGAGAGAACTACTCATAGCCACGGTTTTGGGTATGCTCTGACTTCATCTTCTCATACCCAATTTCCGACGTCAAAACCCTATATCTCACAAAGACTGCTTCCCAATCGTCTTCTTCACACCTTTGTAGGGATTATTTAAGAATGCTCTCATGTTCTTCGATTTCCATTTGAGCTAGTTCACTATTCTCAACTTCGTTGTCATGTAGCTTCGTAAGTATATCTATCTCATATTTCTCTTCATCTATGTCCTCTGTAAACTATATCTCTTGCTGCATTCGAACAGTTTAACTGTGTGATACCACGGAGGTTTGCAATAGAATTACTAATTCGTTGTTAGATTTAATTACTATTTTACCTTTGTTTGAGTATAGTTGGATCCAGCATCAGTTCTAACGTTTTTAATTTTGCTACTGGTATTCTACCTGACCTCTTGAAGAGATCGGTTACCTATTTGACATGTCTACCTGGCCTTAAAGCCGTGTTGACATCTTTTGTGAAATACTGTCAATATGACACGACAACAGGCTTATTTCAGAAAAGCTCTGCCCGACCAAGTGGGCAAAGTTAGCTCCAAAATACACGTTGCCTACTACCTACAATGCTGAACAACACCTCACATGATACAGCAATGATCAAACCGTAATAGAAGGTTCCCGAGAGATCCGTGCCAAGTCATCATGAGCAATGTGGGGTTATCCCAGATCATCAAGACCCTGTCCATTGGTGATTCTTGCCAAATCATAGAACAAGTAATCACCTGGGGAATTTGCCAAGTCATCTAACGGCTATATCTGGCATTGAAAACGGTAAACCACCCACATATGGAGGCCACCGAGAAGACCAAGCATAATGCCGTAAAACCCAGACGATTTGTTCTTGAATAGTGGCACTAATAGAACTAAGCTAGACCTTTTATATAAACCCCGATGGCAAACTTCAACTCGGATCATCACCTTCGAATCCCAACCATTCTCAATTATTGCACCTCTGTTCCTAACATTCATCCATGAACCCCATCGTATGACATCCTTTAGCACCTTAAAACGGGATTGTAGCACCCCGAAACGTCTCTCTATATCCGTTCTTCTGCTCTCCTGCTTCCTTTCGTAGCAAAGCTCTTGAGCTGTTCATGGATGGTGACTAGGTGATGTCAGTACTGCGCATTTTGCATAGATTCCATCTAATGGAGACTAAGACAGGCTCTCTTGGCTCAGAGGATGAATTAATTTTGGAGGAGCTATTTAGCATGAACAGAAACCTGTTGAGTAAAAAGTCGGTGAATAAGAGAGATTTTTTGACAAACTTTATACCTTTGCTGATATAAGACCTTCCTGCCAGCCAATGCCGGATATGGAGATCTCTATCCCACCAGATTTGTACCCAACTCTTTTCCATTTTCTGTTTCATGCTGCTCTGGTACATTTTTAATGTCAAAGAAAACTAATCCAGGTACGTTTGCAGCATTCTACTGCTCTAACATACCCGCTGAAGCCATGCTTCCCATGCTTGTATGCCATATTATCAAGTCCTTTCTGGTTTTGTCTTCTTTTCATATAGATAGTTCCATACGGCTTTAAGATACAGATACAAAGCTGACGCAATTAGTTTCTTGTACAGTCTGCAGATATTCTGGAACTGTAATCGAAGCCATGAAACCTGCGGTTAGTACTCGACAAGCGCAATAAAGATGGTATTTTGATATGTGAAGAGCGTCAGAGTTTTTTGTAGCCCCAACGTCGCTCATCCATTACTTGTGAAAAGTTTGGAACAAGAAGTCCATTTGCGTGCCAGAAATAAGACCTTGAGACACAAAAACTTTTACAAAACTGTCTTGAGGTGTATATTCTGTCAGGTATCACGCAGTTTTGAAAACCAATTTTTTTGTTCCTTATAATTGTTCGGGATGTTTGTATTAGTTGTTTCGTAACATCTTTTTTCCAGGCGCTTGTACTTGATTGGTAACATTGCCAATGATGAAACGACCGTTCAGAGTGCTGTGGTTGAATAGCAAGCCCTCTTAGAGCGGTATTTGTGGACTTGGTTCGTTTCCCGGATCCCTCTCCCGGATCAATCCTGGTTGTCTCAACTATGAGTATGTATGAGAAATGGCTAGCCGGAGCTACGGGTGGTACACGTGGGTCACAGTTGTTTGTGTAATGCTGACCACCTAGGTTGGTAGATAGGAGCTCCCAATCTATTTATTTTGTTATTTATTTTAGATATTATTAATAGAGGCTATAGTACTTTAGTGCGCCAGCTTCGCCGCCGTCGCAGCAGTAATCGCCGAACCAAGGACTTGGCTCTGAACTCTACACCTACAATGTTTGTCAACTCCTCCGTGAGTGATGCCCCCCGCCGGTAGTTTATCCGCCTTGCTCATCCATATTAACCCCTTATGGGGAGTATTACTACCATTAATTATCGCGTTCGACCATGTATAAGGAAAACCGCTGGCTTTGTCAATATTATGCCTAGTTACTCTTGTGACTCGCCTCTATTCTTCCCCTTTTCCATTTTTTCCGCCTTTGGGTGGTACATCCGCCACTCAGGTGGATTACACTGGCACTTGGGCTGCGCTCCCCACTCCGTGTGCTGCCCACCTCTTACGAGAGTATACACCTACACACTTCGTGGGATCACTTCTTCGCACCTCTTTGCCCACGTAGAGACGGGGTCGGCATCGGTCTTACACCCAATCTTGGCATACCTTTTCCTTGAGAAGGTTCTACTACTGGGTACTTCTCTAAGAGAAGAATAACCCGAACTTCTTCGCAGTATGTCTCCGCTGGCGGGTATTGCACTACAGTTGTATGCAGATGGTGAGAAAAATGGGCATTACATATTGTAGGTGGAATTGCCATCATTCTCTGTTCAGCGATGTGAACATAGCTTCCAGACGTTGGACAGGCAAGGGAAACGAGGATGTCTCGTGGTTTGAAGCTGTTGGACGTTTGAAACTGGAATGAGCTGAGCTTGACGTGTCCTGGAAAAGCATTCTGTTGTATGGTATTCTGATGATACGTTTCTACGTTGGGACGTGCTTAGCTACAGAACATACAGCTCCCGTACTCTGGATCTGTCGCTAGTGTTTACAGGATCATCAAATATACTCATATATGTAGGTGTAGCGAAATAGTAGCCAATTACGTTACAAAAAATAGCTTCAACCCATTCCTCGTTCAGTACATGTATTTTAAAGTTAGTGCAGCGAGCGCACCACCTCTGGGGCTTCAAAGCCGCATGCCAAATGGAAATTAAATTGTAATTTCTACTTCCTGGGCTCATCAAGACGGCAAATACTTCTGAAAAGTAGGTGGACGTTTTTGCAAAGTTATTGTTTCAGTAAGGTTCACAGCGCCCACTAGAAGATGAGAAAAAGAAAGGTGACATTTCATATAGATGTACTACGCTTTAAACATTCAACTGATTCAGCAAGTCAATTGACGCGAATAAGAAACGTAGACGGCTATAGTTAACAAGCACATACCTTATGCTTTTATCACTGAACATGTCAGAAAAAGTGACATCAGAGCATTTATATACTATTTTACTATTTGAAATGCCTGTCTACAAGATGGTTTTGAATGCAGTCACGTCCAGTCGGACTGTGACACATCCATAATTCTCTACTAAGCTTTAACCATTCAGAACATAGATATTTAGACTTCTTATCCATACTAAATTCTTTGCATCTTGCTTGATAGGTGGCTTTAAGCATATAGCCATTATAAGGTTTTGCCTTTTTGCTGGTTGCAAGCAAATGTATTCCACTACCAGTGACCATTGGAGACACTGATGTTTCTTCATCAGCATTGCTTTTATATCTCGCACCAATCACATCGTACGATTTGTCAATCAGCTGTTCCGCAAGTTTGGCGTTAAACCCTTTCTCTGTCAAAAACTTTCTTGCCCCCATACTCTCTTTGTAAAGCAACCATCAGTCAACAATACAAATTGAAAACAATGTAGTACTAAGCCTTAATGACCGATCCTTAACCTCAATTTTCTTTTCAAGATTAAGATTGCCATGGCAGCATCGATTATGCCTATCAATTTGGGAACAAGTCTGATAGCGGGTGTCGATAAGCTTTGGAATAGGTATTTCTATGGTGAAACATTGAGCTTCATTTCCAACTACTCTCCATCTGGACCTAACAAATGGCTGAGACGGCAGCGTTGTACCACATTTGCTTACGGAGTAACCCCGCTCTCTCTCCATCCATAAAACGGTCATAAAAGGTGGGCAGCTATTTGTACCTTCACGTACCATGACAACCTGATACTCTCTCCGTGACAGCTCTTGTTCGGACAGAAACGTGGGTATTATTTGGAAGATGTCTTAACGACTCCGATGAAGCGTAACCCATACTTAGAAAAAGACGTAGCAGTCGTTACTGACGTAAATACAGAGTCGGGACATACAACCCTAGTTGTATGAAACCAAGGTTCTGTCAGACGGAACAAAATATCAGTACCATATACATGGTGCGATTCATAACGTATTTCAGATGTATCTTCAGAGGAAGGTATGAGTTCTATGCCAAGAAGTATTCCGCTAACACTGCAACAAACGATGTTTATCTCACAGCCATTTTCTGGCTTACATTCCATTGCAACGTAACGCGAAAGGCCTATCGAGGTCCAGTCTACGCCAAGTCCATACCAACGTGACATGCTTTCATGGATACATAATTTATGTGACGGTGTAACATGTGCACGTCGATGTCAATTGATGACATCGACAAACTTGCTCACATGTGACCATCGCTTGTCACAGTTTTCGCTTTCTGTGTACTCATTGTAAGTTATGCAGGACAAACTAGCCTCAAATATGTACGGGACATTTTGGTCCTAAACTGTGGCGCTGTAATGTACGTGGAAACCAATTGTCTTGACCACAGAGCCCGACGACTGGTGAACTCCAATCTTGACATCAGAATCAATATGCCAAAAAACCATAGCATCTCCCCACCGGTCATGGAAATGTGACCGAAAGACCTCAGCTTTATGTTTGTAAGCAGTGGTGTGGTCTGTAGATATTCATGCGGAAACATTCACATGAAAACGTAGTATGGTTGCAAGGCATATTGAGTATGGTTTTGTAGAATTATATCACTAGTGTGATATAGCAAGCCTGGATGCAGGGCGCTTCCATAGGCTGGGGACTCCATGGGCCACGCGCATTGCTGGAGTGTGCCAGGTTGTCGCACACGTGTCCTCTGGCAGAACCCAGTGGTATTTTAATTTCTAAATTCTAATATTTGTACCATAGGTAGTGTAGATAGTACACGTGGTGCGCTGCGTGACAGTGCCCCATACCGAAGGTTGAGGTGCCTCACAGCCAATACGTAGGCTGTTCAAGGTGCGCCTCCCTCCACAGGCAAAGTCAAAGACTCTTTTGGCTCCTTTCACCCACTTTGGTAGAAGCGCCATCAACCTTAAGGTTTACAAGTCACTGTCACGCCGTTCTCTGTCTCCTGTAGGCACGGCAGTTAACACCGCCCCAGTGCACCTTTTGTACCAGTGGGCTAGCCGTCGGCCCCTTTTCTTTGGACCCTCTCCTCCGTTGTTAGTGCACCGTGCCACTATACTACAACTAGTTAGACCAATCATCTTCTCTAGTCGGTTCGGTATAGATCCATTTGAATCCAGATGAACGTTCTTATTGGTCCAAACAAATTCATGGACATGAATGATCACCCCTCCTACTACAGTACCTGATGCACTATAATTCTTGGAAAGAACGGCATTTGCCATTTCAGTCACGGTTCTTGTAGCATTTGTAGGCGGAATGGAATTATCGTCTGTCACAGGCGGTATTACTTCTTTTTTAGGCGTACTCGGTTTGAAACTGAACAGTTTGATACAGAATCGTTTAGTAGGCGTTGGTAGTTTCCAATCAAAACTCACTAAAGTTGGCCAAAGACTAATTGCAATGGACACCACAACATGGACGCCGTTTCCAATCAAGCACTTAGTCTTCCAAGGAGAGCCCAACAAATGCTTACATTCTGCGTCAGAAATGACCAGAGTGGCCCGAGTATTTAAGACGTTACAAAAAGCCAGACGTGGATCTGACCGTCTCGGCATTATCTTGGGAATTTAGGGGATATGTAGCCACACTTTAGGAATGTTGTACTCGTGTGTTGGAACAGACCTGTGGTTTTTCCCTGGCGCTGAACGCAATGACTTTGCTCGGTAAACTGGGCTGAAAAGTTCTCATATTGATGAAGTAAATTTAGTAAAATATTCTTTTAGAGTTTAGATTCACATGAGTACATTCGGACTCATATGAGTACAGGTGTCCTGTAGACACAAGAGGTGAAGACTATATATCCAAATCTTAATTCGGCAAGGAACGACAATTTTTGTGGAACGGCAAATCTGCCTCTATCTCTTAACTAATCCGCCTAATTGGCCTCACATTTATTCAGCAACCAGAACAAATCATCTCCCATGCCGAAACAAGTTGAAGATCTCGTACAAAAGGCGAGCTACGCTGCCCACAAAAAACCTTACTATACGGCTCAAAAAACGCGTTTACAAAAAATTGTCAGGAAAAATGCACCTTCCGGTCCACATGAACGTTTATGGTCTCTGCCCCTCCAATCTAAACCTCTGTTTACAGTATTTCAACCATATGAAGAGCGAATTTATCCATACGTGCTTTGGCTTGGCGCGGCTCCTTCGATGCTTTGGGCGTCTGGGCGAGGCAATAGCGCTTAATGTTGCAAGTCGGTGCAAGCTGCACTAAACGCATGATGCCTGCTCTTGGGGTTTTACATGCCGCCGCCAGTTCATGCCTCTCAGCCTCTCTGCGCTTCTCTTCTTGAGCCGCCGCTCACTGGTTCATAACATCCACAACTACGTCAGACGTAAAGTGAGTGCTCATGGTGGTGATGATGCGCACATGGCCGTCTTCTTCATCCAAAGCATCTAGAAACAGCGTACTATGCATTTCGTAAAGCGTGCCCAGACGTTGTTCGACTGTGACTAGACGTAATATCCTTCCGCTTTTCTACATCATATTCTTTTTTAATGGGGGAACGTTTGGCTCCATTAACTCCATGTACCAAATATCAGGCTTTTGAAAGCCTCTTCAGATGCTGATGGCGGTATAAGAACTGTCATAGGCGTTACTGATACAATGCGCGACGTCCAACGCGTTCAGCTTCTGATTTTGCCTTACCGCCTTATGCAGTTCATTCTGAAAGTGTGATTTGTACGAATAGAAAACCAAAAAGTATAGTGGCCGCATTATGTGAAAGGTGTGCCCCGAAAGAGCGATGAAAATGATAGTATTATCTTTGAAAATTTTCAGTGTTTTGTACTGAACATAGGCTCTATATCCATGCCTTAGAAGAAACAAGCGCTGGTTGTTCTCTCGTTCTTCGTCTCTTCCAGAAATCTTTTTGCCCAATTGAGAACAATAGCTGTGTTTACGCTTGGCGGTATGTGCTGAAAAAAGGTAACACGGAGGCCGTACCGAGTGCAGCGATTGAATACGTTCCTTAATTTGTCTATAGCGAGGAAGCTTTCCTGGAAAAACAATCGGCAGCTTGTAGTTATTTCCACTAGAAGATACATCTGACATGATGGATACCCTATTAAGGTTTCCTTTTGTCGTCAAGGCTTTTTGTATCAGTCGTGCATTGTTTTATCCATTTCTCTTTCGAAATCATTGCCCCTTCATTTTCTCAAACGAAAGTGAGGACTGATCGGTACTGAAGATATAATTGTAATCTATGCTGTTGTAGCGTTTTATTGTCGCTTGGAATCAGAATATGTGTTCAATAAGGTAGTATGGAGTGACAACGTTAAATCGTTTGTCCTCCATCATTTGGATATACTCCACGTGCGAATCATGGCAATTTAAATATTCTGATACCCAATTGTTATACAGACGATTATAAAGAATGTTTGGTTTGATCTTTTATTTGTTGCGGTAACATTGAAACATGGTCTTAGAGAAGATCAAAAACTCCCTGTCGGATGAACAGTGTGTTGTTATTAGCATAGTACAGGAAACATTGAGCAATAACGTCTTCTTCGTCGAAGCTTAGTACTGATGGTCTTCGTCTTGTGAGAAGGTTCAGATGAATACTTTTGGCCTGTGTTGGTTTTGATTCAATGCAAGTTCTCGCTCAAGAGATATACGCACGTCTCAAGACTCACACATGCTGTTTCTGTTTGTCTGATAACGCATACCACAATAATTCTTTCTGGAAGCGTTCAAAGACCACTGATTGCAGTATGTCATATTGAGGTTCGTTCGCGTCCTGTTGAAACGGTGTTCGTTGCGTTGTTAGGACATGTTATAGGGCCGGTAGCTGCAATATATAGTTTTCGAAAGAAGAAAGCGTGCGCTTTTTGAACATGACTTTGCTACGCCTAACCTAAAAATAGATAGCTCACAGTACGAGATGAAATACTTCGATGTTGCCATCATTTTCCCTTGTGAGCAAAAATAGTGAAAATTGGGACAAGAAGGGGTTTGTAAATTTTGGGATTTCTGTCGAACTAAGATACAGACGGATAAGATTGCCGGTCTCTACGCTAAAATACCTGTCTCTATATCTGTGTTTTTAAAGAAAGTTTTCCTGAGGAGCATTAGAGATGCTCTTGCCAAATAAAGTCAATAGAGGTTTGTAATTAAGCCAAAATCTAGCTAACTGAGCCAGATTCTAGTGACTTGCAGTTGTACATGTCTTAATTAGGAACAAGGTGTTTTGCTAAAGTGTGCAGCGGTTTTCAAATAGCTCAGGAACCTCTTATTTTAAAAATCTGGATCGCCCTCTTTCTACTAGTCCTAGAAGTTTGAAAGAGCAGCCACAAAGAATTCGATCTACATCCATCATGGATTCCAACCTCGCTCGTGCATCCCACACCCTTGAAGGCTCAAAAGCTGTCAGTACTACATCTGACAAAAGCCCATCTGCATCAAAAGCAGCCCATCATGTAACGCAGATTGCAAAGTTGTTAACACTTGCAACATCAGCTACGCCACCGCAGCGCTTTGTACCTAACAAAGTAGAAAGTCATGGACCCTGCAATAACTTACCACATTTGACGCCGCAACACAAAAATATAAAACATTAAGCAAATATGTGCATCAGTAGCACGAAATGCTAAACAAAATCATGTTACGGACCATGCAATTATACAGGAGAAAACTCAGTATGGAATGGCGTGGCAGAGAGAATGCATGTCTTTGATTACAGCCGCAAACGGGCAATAAATTGTGTCCATTGCTCCAAAACAGGTAAACGCAGTGATAAGTTGTGACTCAGGTGACAATGATGATGCTTTGATAGCATGCATTAAACCGGGAGCAACGTAGGGTGATGCTCAACATTTTTTTGCATCAAGCACTTCTTGATTACAAGATTGAGGCTGGCAAAAGAGTTTTGTCTTGTGATGATAGTGCGGCGAAGAACATGGCACGTTGCAAATAGTCAAGAACGGAAAAAGCTGGGCGTCTTATAAAGCGCAAAGCCGAATAAATTTTGTAAAAGAAAGGAATGGAGAACACGAAGAAGAAACGTTTATCAGAACACCGTGCTGTTGGCCGTCATCTTGTGAAGACGCAAATCATGACTGCAAAGGAGGTAGTGGCAAGTGATGCTGTTTCCACAAAACAAGCGGAACAGTTTGACGTATTGCTTGCTCTTTACGTTCAGAAAAACAATTTGAGTATGCCCAACCTTTCCACTGCTATGCCACCATTGAAAACCGTGTTACCATTGGAAATGAACCCAGATTTACTAAGCGATGAAAAGGATGACATACCTCCTAAACGTGTTGACCAATAGTCAGATACCAACAACTCGACTTCATCAGAGTCAGGGGCCGGGCGAACTGTCGTTACAAAAACACCTGAGAGGTCGCAGCTGTAGTTAATTGTGCCGCGCGCTCTGCGCATGCGACGATTTTGCAGCAAAGGGAGCCGTAAGCCACTGAAAAAAAGGGCTTCTGGCACACGCAGAGCACGCGGCACAATCGTATTCACGCGCGTAGCGCGCAAGGCATTCCCTAGGCCCGGTTCTCTTCAGTGCGTTCCAGCACTTCAAGCTTGGACAAATACCGCCCGCGCGTCTGCAGTGCAAATCCACGTTGGTCAAACTGCCATGTGGATACCATTGCAATATTGTGATACGCAATCGGGAACAAATCCTTCTCAAATGGCCAACGTCCCAAGAACAGCCTATACCTCTTGCTGATAAAGCCAATTTACCATTCAATCACCATACTTTGCTTGTAGATGTCTTTCTTATGCTCATTTTTATACAACCACGAATTGTTTTCCGTTTTTATATACTGGGCAAACAGTTCTCCTTCCCCAGCAAATCTCATGACTGCCATTCCGTTTTGCGCGTTGGAAAGATAAAGTTCTCGATTACGGTAAACATCTGATCTTGTGTAGAGCAAACGGTCCAACTCAGCACCATGATCGGCTATTTCTAAGTGAATGAACCTTCCAAGGATATCGCAAAAGACAAGAATACAAAAACAATGAGACTTCTTGTATCCGCCGTACGCGCGTTCTTGTAAATCGTCTTCATTTGGTGTCCATCGTTTATTTTTGTTTTCATTGACCAAAAACACACAGGATGGAAACTGGATTTCCAAGCCCCCCATACTAGATCTTTCCTCTGCGCTTAGCCATCTTATAAGCTTAGGAATCGCAGCTTCAAGACACTTATGTAACGCGAACAGCGTGTGTCTAAAGTAGTTGACAGACCCTCAACAGAACAAATATGCTTACTTGCCATATTTTCCAGACCTTGACTACCCTCGTGTGACCCACCAAGAACGTCAAATAATAAAAAGCAGCTCTCTTGTGTCACACTTGCTTTTTCGAGAAACCCTGCTAGCCTCAGCGGCATACGCCTCTCTTACGTCAAATCGTTTGGCTAGTTTTGCAGCAACCACTTCATGCAGAGCGTGAAGCTCTGATACTGTTAAATGGGTAAGCTTCTGAAAGATGTGAACGTATGCATCTTCGTGTCGCACAACATGGTAAAAGTTTGTCGTCTCCCTGTGAATATACGTGGCTTTAATGCTGTATATGCTGTTGCCACGACCGGAATTTGCTTGTTGAGGCTATTCGTGGTCGCTCTTTTCTGCCAGTCTCTTTTGCAGGTATACTTGTGGCGTAGAGTTGGCAGCAGCAAAGATCTGTCTGGTATGCTGGTGTTGCGCTTCGAGTTGAATCATGAAGGCAACTGCTGTGCTAACGTCGTCATCTGAGTCTGTTATTTTCGCTTATGGTGAGGAGGTAATAATGGCAATAGTTGGGTGCGATGGATTGTAAAGATAGTCTTCGGAAGAAGGCAGTGAACCAAACAACATTACTTCAAAATAATAAACCATTCAAAATCGCCACTTTGGGTACAGTGCGTGAAACGTTGTAAAGCTGTAGTGCAACCCTCTCAGGGAGGGATTCTTGGTACTTGAACGCTTTCCCGATATTATCGGTTGTGTAGTGTGTATATGAACTACGCCCCCATTATGGTGGATATGGACAGGTGGGACACGGTTTTGGGTCAATTGGCGGTTGGCCACAGTAGAGGATGTTGCCACGAAATGTGGAGTATTTTAGTTGATTTTACTTATTATTTTCAGACCCATTTCTGGGAAGCTAGTACTTAGTGCGACGGCGCACTGCCGTCGCACCAGTAAACCTTCCCCAACAAGGGACCCCAACCTGGGGAATTGGCTCTAGTTGTTACCGCTTGCGCGCGTGCTCTACTCCTCCTTGGAGTGAAACGCCGTGAACCACGGGACATCTAACCCCCTTGCAAATCTAAAGGGACCCATGACTGGGAGTCATATTATTCCAATTGCATTGGTGTTTTGCCCTGTATAGGGATATTGTTACCGGCATCGCCGTTCGCCCCCGTCGCTCTCGCGACTCACTTCGTCCTCTCTTCCTCCTCTTCGCCCTCACTCTTTCCCCTTTTCAGGGTAGCACCTCCCGCTATCCGCGGCCCTCGTGTGCGCATCCGTCAACACACCCCCACTTACGTGGAAACATACCTCTACTGAAGATCACACTCCGCTCACGCGGATACCGATTCTTCGCCTTCACCTCCCTGCGCGAGTCGCGACAGGTGGCCCTGGTCTCACAAACCGGCTTCGCCGTGACACCCCTGGGAGGGCTCTACCCAACTGGGTTCACCTCCGAGGAGGAAAGATCCCGAACGTCTTTCGGTGTTTCTCCCCTTTGGGGCGTTGCACCAAAAAAGCAAACCCAGCCACAAGCTTCTATTGTAGGGATTGGCATGCTTTGGCGGTATAGCGATGTGTTGCAAGATGCACTTTGGTTAGTTAGTCACATTCGTAGACTATATTTGTCATAGATAAGAAATATAGCTCTGTTACGATCAAAACACCTTGCGAAACATCTTTAAACCCACGACATACTATATGAAACAAGTCCCAAAAATGGCGGAAATTCTGCCATTTCAAACCTCTTGCCTGGCACTACGTGGTATCAGTGACAGAAAACACTGCGTGGCTTGTCTATCCCAACTAAGGCCCCAAATATGGCGAGAGGAAAGTACTTGTCTCAATTTGAGAAAGGACATATATCCGCACTCCGCCATGTAGGAATCTCTTTATGACAAAATGCAGAAAACGTTCAACACTCCTTCATGGCTGTAAGAAGCTTCTTAAGTTCAAGAACCAAGCCAAATCAGCCGACCATCGCCAAAACGTTTCGAAAACTCTCTCCACAGCAACAATGTACTTTGCTACGGGAGGCAGCTAAGAGTAACTCGAGGGCATCAGATTCAAAAAGGTAACTCAATCTCATTGTATTTGTTTGCCGGGTGCAGCAGCTACTCAAAGAAGACGACACCCTTAAATATTCAAAAGTGATGCAGCCCCCAAAATTGACCAGAGATCATAAGATAGATATAGAACGGCTACAATGGTCACGAAGAAACATATCTAAAGGAAATGTTTTTTTTGGAATAAAGTTGTGTTCTCAGATGAAAAGAAATTTAACCTTGACGGTCCAGATGGTCTTTCATATAATGGCATGATTTGAGAACAGAGCTGCCACGTCTATTCTCCCGTGTTGGAGGTGGTCACTCGGTCATGGTTAGGGGTGCTATATCATTGTATGTTGTTAGTGATGTATTATTTTTATGTAGCACTCAGAACTCTAAAACGTATTGCGATACGCTAGAGCTTGGACTAATACCTTGGACTGCAGAAGTATTTGGACCTATGTCAACTTGGGTGTTTCAGCAGGACGGTGCATCAATTCATCGTGATACTTTCACAAGGAACTGTCTACTCCAACTTTAAGTTCTGCTTTTATCTTGGCCCGCTAAGTCCCCAGACCTTATCATAATTGAGAATGTCTGAAGATTAATGGCTATAAAGTTTTACGCAAATGGTAAGCAGTTCGAGTATGTCGAGGATCTTAAGGACTCTATTTTAAATTTATGGCGCAGGCTCACTGCAAAGTACATGCAGAAACTGTATCAATCTATTCCTAGACGCTTGCTAGCTGTGATGGACAAACGTGGTGGTGCTACAAAGTACTAGAACAATAAAGGTGTGCAGTTTTATTACATGTGTCATAACTTAATTCGTGTGCTTAAACCTATTTCACTGTATGATTCAAATTTGTACTCTGTATGAAACGGAACTGCTTCAAACACATACCACTGTCGTTTTGGGCACCCGTTTTGCCCTTGTGCAAGCGTGACTAGTGTCATGCTTGCACCTTTGAAACGCCTTTATTAGCAGTCGGGTGGGTGTGATTAAAGGAGTTTCACGCACTGTATAAGAAAGTTTGGTCTTAATTAAAAACCTCTAATGAAGACAATTGAGACCGTGCGCCTGCAACATATGGACGAAGATGGGATGAATCTTCACAAATGAGTCAGCATTTATTTCACGCCATCTTTCAAAAAGGTAAAAGCGTTGAAAGGTCTATGCCTGTTCCTTTTCCGTGAGATCTGGAGTATTAATCTCCGAAGGGCTACCAGTACAACCGTCAGCCCCATCTCGTGATGGCAGCATATTCCGACTTCACGAGGACTGCTTGTTGTGGTAGAGCGTACTCCCTCGGAGTGGTCGTTGGAGCACTCTGGAGACGCCGCCATCGAGCAATGCAATCCACGTTCTCAAGCTCAGGAGTCTTGCTTTTCTGGCGTTCCGCGTTGAACGCAATATACGCGAACACGAACGAATACTGCAGCGTAGCAACCGCATATCGAGCAGTAGCTTTTCGTTCAACTTCAACGGTTATGGCGATCGAGATTGCTTCTTCAACTTTCGTTTTAATCGCCGTGACGTAGAGCGGATGATTGCTGCAGTGGCGTGGCCATCGCACCAGACAAATACAACCCGCAACCGCTACAGCGTCACCCCAATTCTCACGAACTGCCTCGTCCTGCGTCGAATGTTCTCTCCTGCGCGATGGGCGGATCTAGAAGTTCAGTTTGGCAAACAGCACCCTCACCTAGCGGAAATATATTGGGAGGAAATAGAGGTTATGTGGAGTACACACCACTCTCTCATTTCTAGTATTCTGCGGTCGTTTATTGGGACACATGCGACCCATTACGCAGCTGCTATTCATGAGAAGTCACAGGGACTAACTAACTGTGTTGGCTTTATTGATGCTACCGTAATTGGAAGAGCAAGACCGAATGGGAACAAGTGCCAAAGTGTGGTGTACAATAGCCACAAGCGAAAGCACCCCTTGAAATATCAAGCTGTCAACACGCCTGACGGTTTGATACTACACAAATGTGGCCCCATAGAGGGCAGGCGTCATGAATGGACACTATTCGTGCGCAGTGAGCTCGACGAAGTACTGCCGTCAGTGCTACAGATTGGTGGTTCCAGGTATTGTGTGTATGGTGACTCAGGGTAAAATAGGCGTTGGTACCTCGAGGTGCCGTTTCAAGGTTTATCGTTGACAAAAGCGCAGAGGGCCTTCAATAAGGCCATGTCCTCGACAAGGATAACAGTGGAGTGGATATTTAAGGATGTGAAAATGTACTTTTCTGTTGTAAGTTTCAAGCGAATGATGAAGCTACTAGAGAGTTCTACCAGGTTTTTGTTTTTGTGCTGCATGTTTCTCAGCAACTGCCGCAACTGTGTTTATCCAAACCAGATATTGCAGTACTTTAACTGCCCCTCGCCATTACTTGAGTCGTATCTTAGCGTGAACGTAGGATAGAAAGCGTTACGGGGGTGAGGAGACGTCCTACGAGTTTAGGAGCAACGTCAGTACTCCCCAAGCTCGAGTTACGGCTTAAAACGTGATTTTCGTCACTTTTGTTGCGCTTGGAAAGCGCCAAGTAAAGCCTGCAGCTTTTTCAGGTCCAGTTTACTATTCTTTTGCCTCTCCAAACGACGTTCTTCCCGTTCCTTGCAGCGCTCCTCATTCTCCACATCGAACTTATGCCGCTCGAATTGAAACTGCTCACGCTCCAAGTCAACCGTGCCATGTCGGACTCCTTGAGAGACTCACCAAACTTTGCCAACTCCCGACCTATACCTCCACCTCGCACCATTCTGTCCTTGTTGCGATCCTTTGGACCAACACCTGAGTCACTCTCAGAGCCTTCTTCGTTGCACCTGTAATCAGCGGAAAGCTTGTTATTTCTAGATAAAGACGCTGCAACAAGAGCTTTTCCGATTCTCTCCTTCTCTTCCTCCTCTTTTGCGACTTTGTCCTTCTTCGCGTGTTTCTCCTTCTTCAAGTCATCCTTGGCTTCACGCATCTGTAATAGTAGCTCGTTGAGCTCACTCAACTCCCTATCCCCTATGCCCGACATTAAATGAGTTAAACCGTCCTCTTTATCCAATAATTCCTGTAAATGATCATAGCGGTCATGGCACTGCTTCCAATTGAGCTTACAAATCATTTCAGGGTTTCAGTTGCAGCAATCTGCAACAATCTCGTACAGTGATCTTGTTTGGCCGTAAGGTGCGATTTCTGCCTTTGCTGCCGCAACCTCACGCACAATAATTAAAATTTCAGTAGCAGTGTACTTAGAACGACGACTGCTAGTTTTGCGGAGTTCATCCGTGCCCATGGGGGTGGCAGCATCTTCAGAAGAGGAGGAGGGGCACCAATAACTGCAACAGCAGCCTCCGGTGGTGGGAAAACATGAGGAGTAGGGGTAGCAGTCTGAATGGGAGGAATTTGTGGTGTGAGAGGGGATGAAACTGCATTGCTAGCTGTCACACTAGCCATAGCGCAGCTGTGTGGGTTAGCGGTGGTGTGGGTTCTCTGGAGATGCATGGTATAAGGAAGATCACGGAGGGTACCTGTGTCTGCGTTCTCCTACCTCCCGCCAAAATCAATTACCCATGCTTCCCTGGCTTTCTCACAGACTCGTGACTAAGGGGCGTTCGATGAGTTGACGAAACCCTGAACTCTAAATCGGTAATCAGTAGATACCCAATCAGAAGATCACACATTGCATACGTTCGTTTCCAGTTTCCGCTTCCGACTGTAACTCACCAGCGCCTGCAGTCCCCACAAAACGGAAACCGTGTTCCGAATTGTCTTCCATAGTGAATGCCACGTTTTTCGTGACATGCAGGAACATGAAATCGTTTTCCCCACCAGGGCACGCACGCTTATCTACAACTCACGCTCAAGATGAAGGCGATAGAGACCCGACAAAGCAAGCGATTGATGAAAAGACAGCAACTACTGGAAAGGAAACCGACATCGCAGAACAATCGCTAACGATACCGAAAAGTTTATAGCATGGCATCCAAATTCTAGACCAATGCCACTTTGATAACGTCCACTGCAAGCTTTCCCTCAAATGTTTGAATATTGAAGGCGCACAAAACGCAAAACTGGCTATTAAGGGCAAAGTTCTAGCAACGAAAATGGTACGACGAAAGGTATGCTTATTGACAATTTGTTAGCTGATTGATGGTTGTGAAGACACTAGTAGCTTGGATTGTGCATTTGTTAACGGACTACGAAACACAACTGTACGAATGAAGCGCAATGCTCGCGGCCATGAGGAAGTGATATGGGTGAAGGGCGATATACCTGTTTTCGTTGATGGTGAAATCGTTATTGGAGAACCTCCGCTCGGTGCTGAAAATTCCGCTTCTGTTTCTCAACTTCAGCGTAGACGGCCGTTTGAGGCGGTAGAGTTCTGTCGACTACTGCATGTTTTAGTGGATGCTCGGATGGTTTCTGTTCGGGAAAAGCTCATGGATTGCATGAAAAGAGTAGAGCTCGACAAGCAAAGGGAAGACCCATGGTCCGAAGCAATTGCCCCACTATTCAACTATCCTGATTTTCGGCCAGAGGCGATCTCCGTAGTAGGTGGAGGTGTGACGCGCGATGATATATGTTCAATCAATCAGGCAATTCGTAGTCATTTACGAGATGGTGGTATTCCCAAAAGTAAGTTTGCGGAGTTCAAAAGTCTATACGGAACATGCGTAACAAGGTACGAAGCATAAGATCAGGGAGATCCTGAAGCTTTTGATAGCTACGCAGACAGTAAGACCTATATTATATATGATTTTTATTTTCTTCGTTTACATCCAATTATGGAACCGCTTTGTACTCGAGCGCTGCGAAGTGATTTCAAACAGGAAGCTGGAGTTGGTGTAGAAATGTCACAGTATGGCTTTGGATCTCCCGCAGTGTCACAGTCTAGATCGAAACGCGCAAGAACTGACAAAAATCGCATTGCTTCTTCGGGATTGGAATCTTTGGCTGCTGCGCTTACCCCGCGTGACGAACATGTCGCGCGGGAAATGGAGAAGGAGGAGCGTGATAAAGTTAGGTTTGAAGCGGTTGAAGCCCATGCTCGCAGCACCGAGGCTACTTTGGAGGCTATTCTGAAAGTGAAGGACATGCTAACAAATATTTCATGTGAACACGAGAAGAAGGTGCTGCATGGTAGTTTAGAACGTTTGGTGCGCAATCTGGATGGTTAAACAATGCAACCAACGCACCAATGCCTCAATCTACGCCGCAACCCCCGCTAAACTCTCCCCCGGAGCAAGCTACTCCTCCGCCAATGTCGATCTGGACCCCGATGCAACGCTTCTCGAAGCCAACATCGCCGACGCTTACGCCCACGCAAACGCTCTACTAAACCTCATAGATTCATCCACTCCAGACCCGGAGACCAAAGTAGCCACTCTAGATCCCGCTTGCACAGTCGTAGAACGCGTTTCATATGAATTAAGTCTATGTCCGCTCTGTGTGCTGCCACTGCTTCTGAGGAACCGCCACGGCACCGTTCGGAGGATGTCACGCACGATTCTGTCACCCCGGAACATCTTGCACGCTCGCTTACTAACCGCTCATTACTTTATTTTTCAAACCTTCCCGGGTGATGAAGTGCGTTTGAATTGAGAGACCAAAGACGTAAAAAATCATTGTCAAACTGGGCCACGATCACACTTTTTAGCAGCTAGAACACTTGGCACTTCTGAGTCAAAGTCGCAGAGGAAGAAAAAAGATATGAACGAAGCCGATGTACTTTGAACATGATGACAGAATTTGCGAAAACAACCACAGCAGAGCTCTGTCTTAAGTTGTATATCGTGCACGGAACGCGCCTAAACATAACATTTGCTCAAAATTTACGATTCATGCATGTAAACAATTCTTTTCTCGACATTCATTGGCTCACTTTCCCTTGATAGCAAACGAAAAGACATTATTTCAGCGTTCGGCGGCGACACCATACCGATATCATTCCAAGTTGCTTTCCATGTCAAAGCATCAGATGCAGTGGAGGAGATGCAGACGTATCTTTCATGCCTTAGTCATTCTTCCTCGCCGAGATATTCTCAGCATTACATACTTTTAAACTACCGCAAACAGCTCGAGCACTTGCAGAAACACGGCGAGCTTCACGTGTCTCATTTAAACACAATCGACGTACGGCACGTTCAGATGCGAGGCTTTTCAGATGGCGCACTTCTGCTTCTGTTTCAGGCTCATTCCGACGACGTTTGCGTTCCATCAACACATCTAAAACTGCAGAGGCGGTAACATGGCCGCCATATTTTGTGTTGATCTTCACTGTTCCACTTTCTAGAACTGTTGCACCACCACCTGCCAAAGCCCTACTCTGACTGTCAAATGACTTCATTATCTCTTCCAAGTGTTCTTTAGAAGACCGGTCGCCTTCATTGTTAAACCTGCGTAGGGAAATAGCACTTGCCCGCCGAAGACTGTAGTTCCAGATTCCCATATTCTGGAAACCGCTCTGAATGTTTCGAAGTGAACACGAAACAGACAGAGCGTCCCAAACAATCCGAGCGATGTCAAATGCGTCAATTACCGTCTTGATCCGAGAAAGTTTGTGCAATTCACTGCGTATAGCGGCTTTATACGACAATAAGACTGAAACATCTAGGGGTTGGAGAATGTGAGACGTGTGTGCTGGAAGAGCGACGACAATGATTCTGTTGTCGCGAAGAATTTGCAAGCTCCTGAAATGTAAGTGACTTTTGTATCCGTCGAAGATAAGAAGAGAATACGTGCTGCTGTTTCGCTTGGCTCTGACTTCATCCACAAATCTGTTTGCCCAGTCGTGAAAGATTCTTGTATCAACCCCCGGTGTTTCTCTTTGGTATAGGTGGCAAGGTGGCAGTAAGTCGTGAAGTGTTTCGTAGCTGCCTCTCTCCGATTTGCGGTAGTGAGCCTATTTTCCCCAGAACACAATGACCGGTTTGAGAGCTGAACCATCAGCACAAATAACTGGCATTACCGTGACGCGATCTCTTGCTCCTTTGACTTTGCTCACTTTCTGAATCAAACGGCCCCTATGCTCCTTACTCCCAACTGCTTTCTTCCCGCTCCTCCCAAGAATCTTTCCGAACGACGCCCCTGATTCATCAATGTTGAACACCTGACTTGGATCTGTTATGCTGTACTTCTTCATCACGGCATTAAGAATTGCCATAAAACGCCCAATACTCTCTGCGGTAACGGCAGCGACACGGTTGTACTCTATACCTTGGATTGGTTGATACTTCAATTCATGCCGTTCACAGAACAGCCGGACCCATTTCTCGGATGGAAGGCCGTTCACGAAGCTGATTTCTTGTTGGCGGTGAAGTGGAAGGGTCGAAATGTAATATGCCGCAAGATCAAGGAGGCAGGTCTTTGCTAGAGGTGTGTTGTTATTGGCGTACATTCGCACCATTTCTGCGATGTCATGTTCTTCATTGTCGGATAACACTTTTGGCCTCCCTGGTTTGTTCATTTTCAGACATATCTGTTCTGCGGATGTTGATATGACATCGTTGGTTACGTTGAGCCATTTGATATAAGCATTTCGTATGCGATACCAAGGAATTCCATATTCCTCAGCAAGTTGATGGTAAGAACTTCCATGTGTGAATCTTTCAAACAACGCCTTCTGAAACCATTGATAGAGAGTGGGTGGACTGGAAGAAGAAGCCATTGTGGTGTGCCGTTAGTTGGGACGAACGGAACGATTTCACAGATTGCTGACCATTTCTACTCGCGAATTGGTTTCCGTTGTGGTTTTTTCGCGCTACATGTCTCTTCAGAAGATTTTGTTGAGATCGAGATTGAAGGAGGCAGTTAGGTTGGGGTTTATAGTCCGTTGAATTTATCGTAAAGCATATGAGCACTGCTTATGAATTTGGAAGGACCTGTCTTTCTCACACCATATCTTGTAAACTACGCATATGAATTTGCTTGCTTTTCGCCCATCGGGAGGCTTCGAGTCTTATAGTGTCCACACTATAATTTGAAAGGGATCTTCACATTTGTTTTACCATGGCTCGGACTTTTGTGACGGAGAATACGGCTCAGAGAGGCATGCAACACAGAAACCTGGCCTATCATCTTCATCTTTGATTTTAGTGATTTAGACAGCTGGTGGCATTTGGTACCGAAGGGTTACCAGGCTGCCCCGCCTTTTTGCACCGGAGGATGACCTGCTTGCAGAAGTGCCACCGTCGCCACCACATTCTATTTCCTGCATTTGCGACTCCCGCCGCGCCATACAAGAAAGTTCGCTCCAAGCTCAATCAAGACACCCGAGCAGAGCATTGTTCACAAAAATTCTCCTGCATTGTCAGGCGCTGATTAGAGCACATCTTCCGTCGTCGTGTTTCCACGGCTCGTACGTGATCCCTAACAATAGACACAACGTTATCCTCCTCTTCTAAGCTTTGCCAGAGTCTTAATGTGCAGCGACCTGCCTCTGATATGTGTACTTTACTTCCACTTCTCAGCTGCCAATATAGCAGGCCATGATTGCTTGGGGTGAATATTATACATGAGTTTTCGGTGTGCCTCAGCTATATCGAGTAATCCCCGGTACATCACCCAAGCCACACTCGACGATTCACCGTACCCCTTTAGCTGGTCCTCACCTAGTTCGTGCTCTTGAAAGCTATTTGGCGCAATGCGTCTCATCGAAGAGCCGAGTAAGTACTGTTCATCCGGTTCCCTGGACACCACAGCGCCTTCCCCTGTTGATTTGGACAGTAAAATGTTGTGCATTCGAGCATCTAAACCATCTGAAAACGCACGCAATTTCCCAAATACCTTCGTCATCCTTTGGAAAACAAGTGACAAAGCTTGTAACGCAGGGGTTGGTGGGAGCTCCGTAGCTCCAACGAAATTGACAGCCAACACTCCTTCTGGTTTAAAAAGGCGTGTTCAAACATCTGAACTGAGAACAGCGTGGATGGCATTGTGTTCCCCGTGAAAACTTCATGGATCACGTAATCAAAAGGATGAATGGGACATTTTGTGGCATATGACACGGCATCCTCCACTTGAACAGGGATATGGAGCCCGAGGTACTTGCAGGCGTAAAGTGCGACGATCGTGTCGATATCAACAGTAGTTACTTGGACGCCATGTTTCGAAAGGGCTTTCGCAGCAACTCCAATACCCAGACCAATACATAGTGCAGTTGCGCTGTCTTTGCGCTGTCCGACAAGCTGTACTGCATCCTGAACATAGAATTGGGAGAATATGGAATACGGGTGGTACTTGCTGACGTCGAAATAACCACCCAGGACGGACAGATCCGCAAGTAGCATTCGATATTCCCCTCGTTTCTCAACAATGCTGATCAAGCCCGTCGGATCACGAGACTGTGCAAGGAGGGTATAACGTTTAGGAAGTGGTGGTGGTGGCATGAATGGGGGGGGCTGTCCTACAAGTAGTGATCCCAGGAAAACCATGACCAAACTGTACATGATGGGGAGGGGTTTCTTTTTCCGACGAGTGCGCTTGTCCCGTGAAAGACGTAATGCGTTTAGAGCTACAGATCTAATCGCAAACTGCGTCATTTCAATCGCAAATGTTAGTGAGGGAAGCGTAGTTTTGAGTACTTTAAACAACCAAAACATGTGATAAACAAGAGTGTACAGCAGCATCCAGTATGAACAAGAACAGTGATGTAATGCATGCACAAATAAAATCGGTTTTGGAGGAGCATATGACAAGAGCAGTTAGCAGGGACAGGCAAAGCAGTTGAGCAACTGCAAGCACACATGCACTAAGCGAGGGATAAATAACCAGCGGAATGAAACAAATTGGTGGCAGGCTGCATTGCAGAATGGCACTAAGTTCCAGGACCAGTGGAGGCGCTAGAAACTATATTGCATCTGCGAGAGGGGCTGACTGTAACGCAGGGAGCTGCAGGCGAATGACCCTGTACTGGAGCAATGCGCAGATAGAGAGAAGCACGCTGAGAGCTGCGCGTATTGTGCTAGAGTGCTTCATATCTCCAACTCCGGACGGGCCCAGGAACAAAGACTCGCGGAAGAAGAAGACGAAGAAGACGAAGAAGACGAAGACGACGAAGGGATTTCGAGTTCATTGGTATGTAACCGTGCTGTGGACACGTGTACGCGTCATGCTGAGTCGGCCAGTAGAAGATGACCAAGCACCTCTGCAATAGCAGAACGGGCTGGGGTTTTGAGCTGTGTAATATCATCTATGCAGACAAAAAGCAGCCACCATGTGCAGCGCGCTCGACGCGGTGGCGTTGCTTTGGCAGGCTGCTTTCCGCTGCTGCCCTGTCAACATTAGAGTTTCTTCTCCAAGTCCATTGGCACTTCATCATGGGAAAGTGCAGCGCCGTAGCGCCCGCCTTGGCTTCACTCGGCTGCTTTGCCTTGGGCGCAGCTCCTGGCCCCCGACGCTCCAGAAGACGTCTTCGTCGCAATGTCAAAGTTTGCAACAGCGACCTAAAACCACAATATCCACCCACCTCTCACTAAGCATTGAATGTCTCCTTACCCTTGGATTGTCCTGTTTGTCTCACCGAATTCATCATACCCCGCGTAGCACCGTGCGGCCACACGTTGTGCACCTCCTGTCTCGCCTCACTATTCGAGCATGAGAGACATCCCCCCTGTCCCGTGTGTCGCAAAAGGATCAAGGGCCAGCTCGATCGTCTTCCGGTTAATTTAGCGCTTGAGAGCCTTGTTGGAGCTCCCGTCTTCGCTCGTGGCGGCAATGCTTGGAATGGATACGTCCACGCTGAAACTGAAGCAAGAGAACTTGTTCCACACATAGTGGGAGAAATAACTGCACGCACCAGAGCGAACATGGTTGCGTCTCTTCGACCGGCTTGGAACTGGCTCAAGTGGTCTGTTATTATTTTCACCAAACTCGGTGCATTTCTGGTTAGTCTGAAGGAATTTTTGGATTCCACTATTACTCGCACCAGAAGTTACCAGCGTATTGCTTAATTTACCTTTTACCAACGTCTCAGCTTCTGTTTCTTTTGCCTGTTCTTATCGCCTCCATGTCCATTGCTTGCATGGTTATGGTCGGCTTTTGTACCTTCCATATCTACATTCTTTGATCATCTGCCTCCAGTACTATACACCTCTGGTTGTCGCGTTATCTTGTTTCTCTTGCCGTAATAATATACCCACTAACAAATAAATTTCTCGTTTTCTGTATAACCATCGTCTGTTTTCTTCATGTCTTCGGGGGGGGGGGGGGGGGTTCTCTCAGTCTGGATCAACTGCTTCACATACATGTACTCATGTGAAGATGTGATGGCGCTCAAGCCGTAGACACTGTCACCACTTGTTCTCTTGCATGTACTCTCGGTTTTCTACATTTTCCGAGATCACTCTCTCCGAGCGCATTTCACTGAGTTCTTCTTGCTGTTTCTTTCGTACGTTTTGTGCGTGAGATTTGAGGGCTTTTTTCTCGATGTACACCCAGCAGTTTACTAAATGCGCGAACCCCGAGTACGACTCTACCTTTGTCTTCGACAATGATATCCAGGCTTTATTGGCGGACACCCCGTACGGTGAGGTTGGCAGCGTTGAGAACAACGATCTTGTAGTAGCCAAAGCTGTGCGTGGAAAATGTTGCGTTGTCTGCTTCTCCTCGAAGCTCAACCTAACTGTCGCTGAAATGACCGTCAAGGAGATCAAAGCCGTTTTTGATGCCTGGGTTGAGGAGTATGGCAGCCTCTCCAAGCTCGATTACATCGGGCACGTGCAGATATCCTAGAACAATGGACAGATGATGGGATGCTCCAACCCTCATCCTCACGGTCAGATCTGGGCATCTGAGTTCGTTCCAGAAGAGCCGGGCATCGCACTCGCTAATCTCAAAGCCTATCAGACTAAGAAGGGAACCCACATGTTGGAGGACTATTATAAACTCGAAATGGAAGCAAAGAGACGTATCGTATGTCAGAATGAGACTTTCCTCGCCGTTTTCCAATTTTGGGCTACTTGGCACTTCGAAGTCATGGTCATAAGCAAAGTGAGAGTACCCTGCCTCGTCAACTTTACCGACGCCATGCAACTGGATTTGGCCAACATGTACGGTCGCGTTTGCGCATGCTATGACAATCTTTTCACCACTTTGTTCCCGTACTCAATGGGTACTCATCAAGCGCCTACCTACAGTGGTATGGATCCAAGTAAGAATGAATATGCGCATTTCCATACGCACTTTTATCCCCCACTTCTTCGAAGCGCTACCATTAGAAATTTCATGGTTGGCTTTGTGATGCTTGGCGAGTCGCAGAGAGATATTACCGCGGAGCAAGCTGCAGCCCGACTTCGCGACTGTTCGGAAATTCACTTCAACCATGCCAGGAAGAAAAAAACTTGAAGCACTGGTACAATTCCTTTATCCCGCGTTTCATTTTTTTATCCTTGTCTCTGAAGAGGTTATGTCGCTGACACATTAACGCTTCAAGTATTGATTTAGAGCGTGCCCCTTCAGTTGTGACATTGAATAAGAACACATTTCCACTCAAGCAGTGACAAAAGCCACTCGTATTCGACAATAATTTCGTCTCCTTTGCTTTGCCAACGCAATATGAGTCTGAAAATTTTCGATTCTTGCTTCGTCTACCCAGTAGTCAACGGCTTCCATCACATTCCATTCTTCTTTGTCCAAAACCTGCTTCTCTAATCGCGAAAAGGATCCAAGAACGAAGTCCGCCCAATCTTCCGCTCCACGACTCGGAAAACCAACGCCAATTCGTAGCCTAGCGTACTTCTTACCGCCAACACATTGTTGTGTACTCTTCAGCCCAATATGCCCACCGGCACTGCCTTTCGCTCGTAGTCTAATGTCTCTGAGATCAAGCGATATATTGTCTGTCACAACCAGCAGAGCTGCGACAAGAGCGTCCATGTACTTAAGAGCGCCGCGTACTGCGCGACCGGAGGCGTTAATAAACTTGCTTGGTTTGAGCAGCATCACGCTTCTGTCGTGCAAATGGAAGTGCGCTATGTCTCCCTGCACGCTGCTCTCCCGCCGGTTCTTCGTGGTAAGAATCCCATTCTGTGCAGTTGTTCAGCGACATTATCGCGAAGCGTTGAATATTGACGAGACCGATTTCGGGACCTCAAGCTGTCACGTTCCATGTGCAGCGCGTCTTGAAAATTTACAGCCGGGGACCCGTGTGCATGGTTTTCTTCGTGGCTTGGGATGTACTCAAACAGAGTATCATCTGCATTATCAATAATGAAATTATGCAGCTGGCAAGCCACTAAGATGATAAGAGGTACTTTTCTAAAAGGATAACTTATTGCAGACCAAAAGATACCGAATCTGCTGACAAGCATACCGAAAGCCTGTTCCACTATTGTGCGACAAGAGGAATGGTACGGGTTAAAAGTGTCTTCCTTCTGCGTCAACCGCTTTCCTGCGTACGGTGAAAGCACTCTACCCTCGTTGCTGTACGCATCATCAGCGACGACTGCGGCCCAGTGCGGCAGAGTACAACCTTTCAGTAGTTGGTAAAGTTTCGTTGCGGAAAAAGCTGTCGCATCATGAGTGCCTCCGGAATGCGTGGCTGAAACAAAGCAAAACCGATAGTCTCCCTGTACAGCGGCCTGTACCCATAACGCAAAAAATCCTTTTCGATTGTAGAACTGGCGTTGATCAGGAGCGTCACATAGACGAGGTTTCTGAACTTCGATGGCAATTCCATCTAACGCTGCAATAACGCCACAAAGAGTACTATTTCACAGTTTGCAGAACATGTTAGCATTTACTTTGCATTCTCTTTCGGATTGTGGGAAGCGTATTGGAGGTAGACAGTTCTTGAGAGCGAACAGTGATTCCTCAAATAAGGAATATAGAGTTGTAGTTCCTATGCCGTACGGCCATCCAATGTCCAAATAGCTTCCTCCGGCCAGGATTTGTAGAGTGACGAAAAGCATCACTTCGATGCTTACTGCGGCAGCTACATGAAAATGTTTGCGTTTCTATCTTTGCAATTGATGACGCAAACTCGACGAAAGTAACCTGAACTGAAACTTTGAGACGCGGTACATTCGCCTGAAAGCGAAGTTGGAAATGCTTCCAATGTGTTGAACTGGGGAAAACGGTGGACGACAAATGACTGTTTGGATACTCCTACTGGACTGCTCCACGTCCCATAAGTGTAAGAGATACAAGAGTACAAAGCGTTTGATATCTTCATGTTGTCGTCGTCTAGGACGGCTCTTGATGGTGTCATAGAGTGTTTGGCGGGAATGGAGTACATCCAGATAAAGTGTTATAGGTCGCGGCATTTGCTGTAGAGGAAGCAAGCAGCCGTATGGTAAGGAAAATGTAGATAAGGCCGAGGGAGTGTGAGGTTTGTAGTAGCCGCAAGTGGTGACGACGTGAAGCCAACATAGTTGCATGCTCTCTGCAACCTCATCAGGTTGATATACAGGCGTCGTTGACCAGGAGCATTACTGTTAAAGAAGCTGACAGTGAAATTCGGCTGTGATTTCGAGTTCAGAGTTTCGTCAACTCATGGAACGCCCCTAACCAGGTGTGAGTGTCATTTTGCACGAGGAAACGACACCGGACGACGACAGTCCTTAATATGCCCCCTTCTTAGCTAAAAGAGGACAATAAATGGGTTCGTAGCTCGAGAGTACCAGCACAGGCGTGCAATGACAATGTAGTGAATAGGGAAAAACCGTGACAAAGAACCAAGAGGCAAGGTAGAAAGGAAACCCGGTAGTGACCGCAAAACACAACGAGCGCCAAAGCCCGGGACAATGTAGCAAAGAGACTACACCAGCGGATAACCTACGCGATCAAAACCTTAGATCTAGCGTAGTGCTGATGACTACTCCCAATATAGCACCACGGCCAACACGCGCGACCAAGACTTTAGGTCTAGTACGCGGCCGAAGTGCACCGTGCCACAGATGATAAGCCCAAACAAGGGCGGTGTTAGTACAAGTACGTGTCAAGGTGCGGGAGACCAAGCCGCACTAAGTGAAAGGGTAGATGGGGATAAGTGTGGTTGATGGCAGGGAGGAGCCGACTGCTCTAAGAGAAGGTGGGGGTTGCCAAAGAGAGGAGAAGTGGTCTGGCCCGAGTTGGCTTGGAGGCCACCGAACTCGGGCTTTTATAGACAATCGTTCTATATGAATACCCTCTAGTTTCGCATACTAGGTCTAAGTAACAACTCATAACAATCGGTCATGGGACACTTCCTCGCCATGACGGACCAGTTTGGCGAAAGGCATTGTACCTCCTAGGGTATTTTTGAGTCTATATAGTACCTTGCTCCAGCACCAGATGATTCCAGCAACATTGTTCCAACCACCCCACCATGCCTAAACATCCACGTCCGAATGTCACCAGGCTTGTTCGAGAGATATCCGACGATTCGTCCCCGGAATCACCTTGTAAACGCAGTCGTTTCATCGATGACGAAGCTTCCGAGGCCGGGCCTTCCACCGAAGAGGCGCTCTCAATTCAGGCAGAGTATGGTCTGATGCCTGAGGACAGCGCCATCAACCCATCTTACGATGTTGCCCAGGTTGGTGGCCTACTCCTGGCTCTAGCGGATGGTCATCAGAAAGTAGGTGAGCTGCAGCCTTCCCTTCAATATCGTTTGGAGCGCCTTCCACTTTTATATATACAAGGGATTCTCGAAGGAATGGTATTCGTGGCGCGGATTCGTCGGCGTCCCCTTGTGAGGGGTGTTATGCTAGCGGTGGCCACAGCAATAGATGAAGAATTGCAGAGGGAGGACTAATATATGCTACCATCTTTCCTTATGATGTCAATAAACCGCTTTTTCTTGCGTGTATACGTTGAAATAGAGATGCGGTACTGTGGATAGTGGCGGCGGTAGTGAGAATAGGAATAGATGCTGTTGGATATGGGGCAGAAGCTGCAATAATCTGATCGGATTGTGCGGTAGCCAGTGCGCTTTCGGTTTCCAGCTGCGATTCAGGCTTGTGTACGCCGTGCACGTCGGGAGTATGCGATAATTGAGGCATAACGGTAGCAACAGTATGCATAATTTGTTGTGCTGCGTGCGCGGGTTGATTTTGTGGATCGGCATCATGAATGAGGGTTTGCTGAGTATGGTCTGGTTCTGTAGCAGCAGGTTCCGCGTAGTCCATGGGTTGTTGCGAGGGCTGTTCGGCTACTTGTTGAATGGATTTTTGGGGCTGGGTCTTGACGGCTACAGTTTGTTGGGAAACAGCTTGAAGATCATGCTGGAGACCGCCTGCAATGTCTTGCAGAGTGGAGTGCGGGGAGATGGAGTGGGGTTGTACATGTTCTGGATGATGAGTAGGGTGCTCATGTTCAAGTTGGTGCTCCACAGGCTGCTTTGAGCGACAAAACAAAGCGACAGGAGGGCGAGAGTACATACATGCACTAAAAACGGCTTCGCCAGCGCTTCACCTCCTACGCTGGGTGGGCGAGCTGTTGGAAGTGATATCGCGTTCCGCGGCGGGCTTCCGATGTCTGACCAAGCCGGCGGGCACCTTGGTCTGGTAGTAGCTCATATCGACGTTACGCACGGAAGCGGAGGCGGCACACTCGGCGGCGTCCGGTCGTGCAGAATGAACGGATGAGAAATCCATTCTGTCGAAGACGATGTCCTGCACGGCGGCAGCGTCATTGAGAGGCACCAATTCTTCCTGCACGCTTCGCTTTTCGCCACACGATTGGCAAAGGCTGGCGCCGGAAGTGGGCGCCAGCACGGCGGCAGGCGCGACGGCGCATTGGGAGCATAGCGCGGTCACAACGGTGCGCGACACTATGGGGACGGCGCGGGCGCCGCGCCCATCTGCTGAGGCGGAGGCGCCTGGGGTGGAAGCGGCGAGAGGGGGTTGGCCCTTAAAATGAGATTGAATCTCATAGGGACTCCACCCCCTCCCAGTCTTTTCCACTTAGGGCAACAGTTGGGGGGGAATGCCTAACACCAGGCACATTTCAGCCTGGTTTGTCACGAGTCCAAAGCAGAATTCCGTAAAAGGGCTTGCAGTGTAAATTCTTTTACCGAAATGTTGCAGTTGGGAAACTCATTTCCTCAGGCGTACGAGTATTCTCACGCGCGGCTACGTGAGTGTCGGGCAGGCCGCCTGGCGCTTCTCGATCCAACACCTTCCAAAAAGGTTCTCGCAAAAGGACCGGTTCAGAAAATGGGGCGAGATGAACTGTCAACATGCAATTGCATGCATCCCCAGCGATCGCTGATGCATCCTTTCCCTACCGCAGCGAAGCAAAGCGGCCCTTTTTCCTTTCTGCTGGGGCAACTCCCCCATGATTTCAACTCACCCGATCTTCGACAGGATTATGCATGAATTGTTGGGAGAGCCTTTCACCTCTACACTGGTTTTCTGTGTGCAAGGGTCCTACACTTTAAGCTCGGACCAGTCATTGTCACTGTCAGTCTCACTTGGGGCGGGTTTTTCTGGGACGGACTCCTGGTTTGTCTGTTTGATAGCGTTGTCAACTACAGATGAATCTGGATTCTGGCTTAATCCAACGTCCTTAGTTGATAATTCCGACGCAACACATGATTGTGACGTATCAGAGAAGTAGAAGTGCTTGTTGAAAACGCGAGGAGAAAGGCGTCGTTCGTCTACTTGTCTCGATTTGATCTTTAGCTTTGTTTGCAATTCACGAGTCATCCTCAATTGAACGAAGTGCGGAGAGGCATACAACTCAAAGCAGAGCGTCGTGGAGCTCCCATTTTCGCCCTTCGGAAGAACCCACTCCGCGCTCAAAGAGCCACGTTCAGCAAGAAAAGATGAGCAAGACGGACGACGCCCGGACACCCATCCCTTCAATTCAGCCACGGTTAGCCCTGTATCGAGCGCTCTGTACGCGGAGCCATCATTCCACGTTTCCAGTCGCCAGAGCCATTCTGCATCCGTTGCAAGACTCTCACTGCCGCAGACTGCTTCGACCTTGTAGTCGAAGCGTTCTTGCGAAGATTCCCACCGAGATTCCAAATTCAACGACGCTCCAAAAGCAGTTGCTGCCACTCCACCACCGAGGCCCTTTTTCACGAAGCCGATGCATCGTCTAACTGGCATTGGTTTAACATCTACGCAAGTACAATGCTTGGTAGGAAAAACAGGACGAATTCCAAATTGTACTGACTCGAGGATGTGATTACTCCGCATTGCGGACTGGTTCTGCGTTTTTGCACGGAATCGCAGCGTCTCGAATGTGATACGCATACCAAGCATATCTGTCGCTTCAACGGGGAATGTTTGAGCCCGCATTGACGCCATCAGCTCAAACAGGGAAGTTTCAAAGCCTGTTTCTGCAGGTGTTGTACCAGAAATGAGGATGCTATCGCGACTAGCGTCCTGCGCATGTTTCTTGAGAAGGTTGATTTTATGAACGCGTTCTTCTCCTCTCAGCTTTCCGAAACGCGCACCTGAGCACTCGCCAGGAAATACTGCTGTTGTTTGTGGTACGATGTAAGAAGTGACAGGTATGTACCTGTCGCCGTAAGAAAGACATGCCGTCTCTTGATCGTCATCGATCACCAGTTCGATGTCGGGGTGCAGTTTGATGTCTTGAAGAATGTTTGAATTGATGTTAGAGAGTGGAATGAAAAGGAACCGGCTGCCGTCTTGGTCTCGAGTTATTCGGAGGGCTTCAACAATCTCGTCCGTAAAAGGGTTAGACATGGCAGAAACGGAGTGACAACCTCAAGTGTAGCATCGAGTTCTTGCTGATGAAGTGGTTCGGCGACAATGCAGCGAAAGGGGTAACAGCTGGGAGGAGATGGGCTCTGGAGCCTGGTTCCAGGGTTTAGAAGGCCAAACGTCTGAACAATTATCTATAATCTTGAATGTACACAGCCATGCTCTGCATGATCGTGTAATCCGACTCACGCGTGGTCCGTGCCCTCATGAAACGTTACTCGCTTTTCCTCATACCCGTCGTATCTACAAGTGCACATACCCTTATAGTAATAAAGATTTCTAGTATGGTAGGTGTAAACCGAGGGCTTGTACATACAGAGTGTTCTTTGAGAAGAGTAGGATCCGGCATGCACCACGGTGCAGGTTACAGTTGTGCACCCTGACGCCCCTGAAGTCTCGCCGGGTGGGACGCGGAACTGAGGTTAGGATTGCAGCAGCAACGCTCTTCGTCATCTTGATGATGCGCTCAGAAATATAGACAATCCTCAACGTCTCCTGCCATCACACCTGCTCTACCCATAGTAACCTAAGAGTTACTGTTGCACCTCCATAGTCTGAAACTGTCTCCACAACGAGATATTATCACGGAATGCAGATGCTCAACAATGATTCCAGAAGGAATTCAATTCCACCGAGCCCTCGACTTCACGCATCTCATGACCTTAATATTAGGGGAAGTCGTCTTTCGAACAAGCCAAGCCCCGAAAGCAATACTGCTACCTCTGGTACGTTGCTGCCGGAAGCGTCCTCTCTCGAAACGACATGGTGGCAGCGTTTCCGATTAGCTTTGTGCAGCTCAGTGCTTCGCGAAGAGCTTCGCGGCGATTTCTCATCCGCCTTGAGTATCGCAGATTCCGCCCTACAACAACACAGTTTGAGTTCGTGCGAACGTACCGATGCCCTTTTCTCGAAGGGGTTGTCCCTCCTTCTCAGCGGCCGCCCTCAGGCCGCGATGACTGTGCTAGATGAAATGAAGTCTCACATGGAAGATAGGAGAGACGATGCACGGCATCTCCGATATCTGGTTTGGCTATATATAGCTCGTGAAGAGGCTCACGCGATGGCGTTAGATGATTCAAACATGGCAGATGATGTTTTACTAAGGGCGAGGTTTGGCTGGCCGGAGAGTAACGTAAGCGAGCTTCGCTCCAGACAAACAAAGATCAAAGAAGTTAGACAGATAACTGTAGACCGTGTTTCTGTGGAAGAGTGTGAACTTTTCAACGCCATTGTGTTCTATAGACTGGCGAAGATGTATGGCTACAGCCTTTGTCCAGCTAATGTTGCAGTCCCCGTGCCTGAGCGAGCTTACTTGGAAAAAGCATCCCATTGGATCAAATACGCCAGACGCCCTCCTCCACTTGCTCGAGGCTGTGGTTTCGCGCAGCGTCAGTACATACGCTTATGTAGTATGTGTCTACCACGAGAGATGATTGTGCAGAATATGATGACTTACATACCCATGCATGACGATCATGACCGCGGATTAGCTTTGCTGCTCGAATGTGACCTGATTTTGTGTCGGGTTGGAACAACTGTAGAGTACTGGGGCACCATCGCAGCTCTAGGAGGATGGTCAACATTGACTGCGGGAGTCCTTGTCGAGGAGTTTTACCGTCCCACAGCTCACGAATTAGACCGTGCCTCTAAACTTATTCAAGATGCGCATGAGCTCTTCGACGAAGTTAACTCTCCAAGAGGAGTTGCAAGTGCGTATATACGGAAAAGCTATTGCGCAGTATTGGACAGTAGGTGGAATGAAGGTAAGCAATATGCTCTGATCGCATTTGACAGATTTCGAGCCGTCAAAGATGCATATGGTCAGAACGTCGCCCAGCTTCATGTCGTCCTCGCCTCAATAGGAGAATCGCCGCTTATAGATCCAAGTAGCATGGCTTTTCCAATAGGTGAATGGGGCATAGGCTGTGGGAGTTACAGTGTTGCCGTATCACTTGGACGGCTTCTGCTGCGTGTCGCAAGTCAATACTGGCTTGTAAGAAACGGACGCATCATGGAAGCTCTTGGGTGCTGTCGCGCTGCTCGTGGACTGTTTGAAGCACTGAAAGCTCCCCTTGGGATTGCGGATGCTTTGTTCAGTGAGAGTCAAGTACTTTCTTTCTGTGGTGCAAGGCATGAAGAGATAACGCTGTTGCAGGATGCGCTAATGGTACTCACCAAGATGGGGAAAGTATCATCCGAGACGAAGGAGGCTCGTCGAAATCTTATCGCAGATATTGCTGGTGGGCTTCTTAGAGCATACCTTTCTTTAGAAAGCCAGATCACAGGTCTCGAGCGATTGTTAGATGATGTGAAAGAGCTCTTTGGATTGCCTCGCGGGGAAAGCTCAATCGAAGGGGCTAAGGAGCTCTTGCGGATGTTTGGACACTTCTTCCGCGACAGCTCCTCACCTGTCTCCGGAACTGCATCAAACGCCAAGGCTCCGTTCATAATTTTGCATTATGTTACATTGATGACGCAAGTACTGGTCCCTGCAATCAAGGCATATCATCTTCAATTTCGCCCTGAGGCGAGGGAGGAGTTTCAACGACTAGAAACTCTTGCACTATACAACATTGATGTGCTTGCTGGTAATCCCCGTGAGAAGGAGTTTTGCATGTTCCTAGTCCATGGACTCCTCCATAACTACGAAGAGCAGAAGAAAGCCGCCCTAGAGCATTTTCACCTTTTCTCCGAGTGTTCGATTAACCCTATATTGGACATAGTGCATTTACAAGACGTTACCTCAATGAATCCGGATGGCACGAGAATGCAGAGAACAAAGGACATAACAGAAGTACAGGGATATTTGAGCTTAGACCTTCGAACTTGCTTTTCCATCCTCATCAAGGCCGAGGCGTGGCCTGAGGCTAGAGAATGTCTGGAATCTTTGAATAAGTTTCTTGGTACAAGTAATTGGTGGCGCTTAGATCTGGATAATCTGTCATACGGTGAGAGAATTGCTGTGCTGTTGTCAAAAGAAGGTAAGTACGAAGAGGCCATAAAGCTGTTCGATGAGTGCATTTCTTTCTCCGAGAGCACTTTACGCTCTATACCGGACGTCGAAAAAAGGTCATATAGACTCCGCAGTGCTTCACCTTCTCTGCTCTTCCAAGCTGCCCGCGCAGTGTTCAACTACCTCATTGTTTCAGAAGCACAGAACAGAGATACACACAAACTCTGTGAGCGATTGTTTGCATACCTTGACGCGACGAAGGCTCGCACGATGCTCGATTTGGAAGCCTCCAACAAGTTGCTGTCAAGACCAGCAGATAGCCAGTCGATTGTCACTGCTTCCTCGCATTCACATTCAGATGATCTCGACGGTAGCATGACCTCTGGAAACGCCCATGGGCGACTAGATGCGGAGGCCTTGCCAGAGGAACACTCCACGGTAGCCAATATCGCTGCATGGCAAAAGTTAGTGTGGCACCGGGCTGCTCTTGCCCGTATCACCGCAAAATTACATGTTGAAGGGTATTCCACACCAGAACAGGTTTTGGCAAGTTCCGAGGCCTCAGAATGGAGAAGAAGGCGACTCAAGAAGGCGAAAAACGCCTTAGATTATTGTGATAAGAAGTTGCATGAGGTGGGACAAAAACTCTTACGAGACAGTCCTGTCGTCGCGAAATGGATGAAGACGCAAGGAGACACATTATCTCTAGGAGAAGTACAGGCTTGCTTGCCGTCGTCAGTATTATTGGTGCAGTACTTTGTCAGCGCGCGACATGTCTTCATTCTGATTGCGACCAAGAACCATGGCCTAATAGAACGCAAGCTTGTCGAAATGCCGGAGAAGAAACTGCAGGCACTCGTAGAGAGATTCGTTTCTGTGTGCGCCACTGAACCACTTGCTGCTCTTGCACCCGTAGTGGACCTCCGGAGTGAATACTCGGAAGCAGCAGAGGGCATCAGCTCTACACTGATCGACCCCATTAAGGCATGTCTGCATGATGCTTGTCAGAGTACGGAGGGCGAACGAGTTCGTTTGATTATTGTTCCTCACCGTTGTCTCAATGACTTGCCGTTCCACGCGTTGCCGTGGGAGGACGCAGAGCCACTCGGTTCTTCTTTTGTTATCTCGTATTTGCACTCTGCCAGTGAGTTGCAGTTCTACGGAAAAGGGTCCGTAACGAATCCGATACAGATTAGGGGAGGCAGATCTTTGCTGGTTGGTAATCCTTGTCACATGAGCCATGTACATCCTGTTTCCGGGATCAGAAGCCAAGAGTCAGCTCTTGAGGGGTCCGCCGAGGAAGTGATTACGTTGCAAAGTGTTCTGAGAGAGCATGAGGTGTCGTGCTGCGTTTTAACCGATGAAAGCGCCAACTTGAACAGGCTACGCGAGTGGCTTTCAGAAGAAGTGGGGCAGGGTCCTACATCGACGAGTACTATCTTGCACCTGGCAACTCATTTTGTTTACGTTCGCGACGCACCCCTTATGTCAGCCTTTCTTCTTGCAAACGGTGAAAAGTTGACTGTGCTGGAGCTGAGTACTCAAAGAACTGAGCTAGACCTGGTCGTGCTGAGTGCCTGCAGCTCAGCTCATGGCGAGAGCACCATCGGAGGAGATTTTTACGGTGCGGTTGAGGCCTTGCGCGCGGCTGGTGTACGGCGGATAGTCGCAAGTCTATGGCCTGTTCGGGACGTTGTGGCTCGTGAGACGATGACGGCCTTCTACAAACGCGTGCTAGAGGGGCATGAGCCGGCAGAGGCATTGCGAAGAACGCAAGGTCTGCTTCGTCAACGGTTCGAACATCCTTGCTATTGGGCACCGTTTACCTTGATCGGGTAGCGTCGTGTGCCGTTAATGATAGATATCAAGCAGCGCGCAGTCGCTTTCTCGCAAAACGGGACTGCTGCCTGTTGAGAAAAAAGTTGGGAGGTGTGGGTTTTCGAGCCCAGACGATCGCACCATTAGACGAAAGCTGAGCTGCAGTGTTGATGACGGCACGCGGCTCCCGCGATCGGCGAAGATGCCTGTGCAACAGCCGAGCTCGTCTCCCACAAAAATTGTGTTTGTGATCTGGTTACATGCTCAGCTCTCCTGTGACTCCTCTTCTGTATGCTTCGAAATATCATTAGCCACAAAGGTTACCGTTGGTAACCGCTAGCGATCGCTACCCTTCAGTGCTCTAGTCTACCACTAAAACAGTACACGTACCAAGGCTGACCTTACCTTGGATCCCTTCTTCGTGCTCAGGCCAGCTATCCCCCCAACATCTTTTCGTAGAGCCTATTCCTGCTCGTAGTAGAGGGCTACATCTCTTCGGTCCCTGATTTCTGCAATCACGATAGCTCTTTCAAACGAGCAGGGAAGGAAGGAAAAAGCAGACTCGAAACAAGAAGAAGCAACAAGCAAAAAGACTTCACACAACAATAGTGCACTCTTTCGCGTCTGTTATCCACATACTTAACACGCTGTTTTTTTCATTGCTATCAATTCACCAGAGTCTGCACAAATTTTCGGTCGTCTAAACGCGTTTAGCATCTTTTGGCCGATAGATAGCTGCCCGCGCCAATTCTTGGCGGCCGTTCGTGCTACTCGAGTTTTCTTCTGTTCAGCTATTACATCATGAGGATAACCTCATGGAACGTCAACGGTTTAAAAAGTGTGCGACCGCTTCGCCCTCTCTTTGCAACTCTGGATTCTGATATCATATGTTTGCAAGAAACCAAAATATCAGGTCCTGGAGACCCTGAATTAGAAAGCATGGCTTTCGTCGAAGGATACGACTCTTTCTTCAGCATCTGCAAACAGAAACGCGGATACAGCGGAGTTGCCACTTTTTGTCGAAAGAAAATTGCTACTCCACATGACGCTGGTGAAGGATTTTGCAACTCAGTAGGCGGTGCCAGCATCCAAGTCTCCGAGACCAATAGCCAGTGTTTTGATCAGGCATCCGATGCCGAAGATGAAGCAAAGTTGCGATTGTTCTCGGCCAATACGTTGCGCCTTGTAAAGGAAGAAGGTCGTTCCGTCATTACTGATCACAAACGCTTCGTTCTAATCAACGTTTATATTCCAGCTGTAACCGTTGCAGATCGAGCTGAGTTCAAGATGAAATTCCTACACGCGCTTCGAGCCAAGGTTGCAGCTCTGCATAGCATTGGGCGCAAGGTTATTATCGTTGGTGACTTCAATATTTGTCCGTCTCTAAAAGATCGTGCGGAACCGGTGCCACCCAGCGAACTGGTTGCGTGGGAGCAAAGTCCAACAAGAACTTGGCTCCGGGCTTTATTGAATACACAGAATATGGTTGATACATTTCGTGAAGTGCATCCTAGCGCAAAGCACTCGTACACTTGTTGGTCAGAGGCCACAAGGTCCAGGGAGAACAATCACGGATCACGTATTGATCTAATAGTAACGAGTCGCGATTTGTTTCTGTCTGACGTAACGGAGGCCGCTATATGGTCACATGTAAAAGGATCTGACCACTGTCCAGTTTCTATACAACTGGAGAATAGTCATAATTCTGGAATCTGCGGGAAAGGTGTTCCACGATTCTGCATGCGATACATGCCAAGATTTGCTTTCAGGCAGCAGTCATTGAAATCACTTTATGTACGAACGGATACAAACAGTTCGCAAAGACACCTGAGATACTCTCCCTCTAAAACTATCAAAGTGAATGAGACGCAAGAGGGAAATACGTCAGTTCAGAGTCTATCCAAGGATAAACCGGGCTTACGTAAGCGCAAGCCACAGTATGCACAGACTTCGCTTCTAGCTTTGACAAAGTTAAGTGAATCAAACTTAGGTGTATGCGATGGGAGCAGAATTTCATCCAGCCTACAACCCCCCACCACCCTGGGCAAGCATGCTTCTCAATCAAGTGCAAACCATGTTGTAGAGCCCACAGGTGTAAGGGGCTTGCATCCATCGAGACCGGAACGTGAAAGCAATGCGGAAACCGCCAAACGGCGCAAGCTCACATCTGAAGCTTGGAGCAGGATACTGACTGGACCACCCCCAGTTCCGCGCTGTCGTCATGGACGATTTTGCGTGATTAAGAAAGTAAGCAAAACTGGCGAAAACAAAGGTAGGACATTTTTCTCCTGTCCATACCCTGCAGGCCTTGGAAAGACTGCGAACTGCAACTTCTTTCAGTGGGCCCCCTACAAAGCTGGGTTTGAACCAACATAGAGATTACATGGAAGTTGATTAGCAATTCTTAGAGTCCGTAATCACGAACACAGGTTAGGTTAACGGCGGTATGGACGTTCACGTTGGTGGTATTCAGACTGCGGTGGATAGTGACCTGAGCCAGGGCGCGGAGCGGGCGGGGATTGTTCGTATTCCGGATAATACGGTCTGTCTGATCCACCTTCTTGTCTTCGAGCACGATGAGGTTGGTGGTCATAGTAGGCATGAGGATTTCCTTGGGGCATATTTGGAGAATGGGATCGGCGGTCATGATAGGCATGAGGATTTCCTTGGGTCATAGTCGGAGAATGTGAATCACGGAAATTCCGTGGTCTATGCGTATTTGGCGGCCGGAATGGCGCATCGTTTGCGGAAGGGGGATATCCCATGGGCGGGTGCGACGGTGTAGGCGGAAATCCAATTCGAGGCGGAAGCCCGCTTCTGCTGTCATACATATGTGGTGGGGCATAACCCGGTTGGTAAGGAGGACCTGGGTACGGCGGTGGATAGCTAGGTGGGGGAGCACCGCCCCATGGGTATGGAGGTTGAGCATCATATGGATGTCGAAAGGGCTGCGTTGGAGTCGCCCCGCTGGGATGCGGATGGAGAGTGGAGTGCTCTCGATTATAAGCAGTATGTCGACCCTGAGGTTGATGCGACATGTAAGATCCATTTTGATATCCTTGTCCTTCGTACGCCCGGCGATCTTGATATTGGTCTTCCATTGCACGTCGTCGAGGATGCTCCTGAGGGTGATAGCTTAGTGGAGGCATAGATTGCACTTCAGAGTGCGATGGTTTCTGGTGACCGTGAGGTTCAGTACTGTTATGATTATCATCGTGAGGCTCCCCTCTTTCCCGCTTCGAACCTTCCTGAGAGTCTGTCTGCTGGTCAGTTTCTTCTTGAATATGTGTAGCTTGGTCGTTTTGGTTCTCCTCTTCCTCTACTTGTGGATCATCTTCCTCGCTCTCATCGTCACGTCCTCTACCCCTTACGGCCCTCAGTTTCTTCTCTATTCGTCTTTTCTTGTTTTCTTTCCGTACACGCAACGTGTCCTTCCTCTTCTTGCTCGCTTCGGTTGCTAGCTCTCGTTTCTTTTCGTCCCTTTCTTGTCTTCTCTTACTCCTTTCGTAGAAGGTGTCATCAGCAGGTACAATATTCTTTAAGTAGTCCTCTGATGATTCTTCTATGGGACGGTGTTTTTCCTCTACCCTTGTTTCTTGAACCTTTTTCAGTTCGTTGATACGAGAGAGAACCTTGTTGATATCTTTCTTCCGCAGCAGCTTCTCTTTCTGAATCTTCCATTGTTCGTCTGTTAAACCGGGCGGGCGCTGAAGTTGGCTTTCGTCCGACAAAGGTTGCCCCACAATTTCATCTTCGTTCTCTTCTTCGACAGTTTTTGGTTTCGAAACCCTTCGGTGCAGTGGATTAGAACGTCTTCTTCGGACGGGTGTAGGAATTGAGTTGCGATTGACATGTACCCTTTGATCGGCTCGGTTTAGATCCGGACCGATTGCTCGGCGACCAAGGGCGAAAGTGTCATTTAGTGACGGACCTTTGGGCACTCTTCGTGGAGTTGCCTTGGTGACGAACGGTTGTGCCTTTTGTTTAGGAGGAGGTTCCTCAAGTTCCAGTTGAACTCTGTATGGAAGCGTAGGTTGAACCCCCGTGGCGAATGCGCTATGAGTGGCGGGCTTTGCTTTGACGTACGGTTCTTCTGCCTCTGTAGAGGCACGCATATCAAAACTGTGAAGGAAGAGAGGAGTGGCGCTCAAAGGATCGTTCTCTATCATCTTATTTTGTAAGTGCAACGAACTGAGTCGTTCTACGGACTCGTCGAGAAGGGGAACAGGCTCAGAAAGAAACGAGGCTGCCGTAGCTTTACCCCATCCCGATACGTGTGTTACAACTTGTTTAAGGAACGGTTGTACACAGTCGCTAGGGAGGTGCAACGCAGAGTCGCAGATTTGCTTGCCATGTTGAGACTCAGGCTGCGAAATCATGTCGCTCACAGGATTTTTGGGCGGAGGTTGCGCAGAATTGCGATTCATCGCGCCATGTACAAATCCGAGCTGCTCGGAAAAGGAAGGGGAAGGGAAGACGTGCGCGAAGTACTCGTGAAAGTGGATATTACAACTATCTAGTCGTAACAGGAAGAGGTGGTTGGCAGCATTGCCGCGGGCGGAGAGGATGTTCACTGGAACGAGAAATCGGTTGCTGAGAGGCTCGGGCTTTTGGCGCCAGAAATAGTGATGTACGGAGGTGCGGGTCCCGTCAGTTGCGACAAAGGCAGGGGATAGAGAGCGGACTGACAGCTGGAGTCGCTTGGCTAAGATTCTGTTTTCTGGGGAAGAGGGTTGAACCTTGCCTGGAGTAGTCGTATCTTACCGATTGGTAGCTCGCGCCGGCATGCAAAGCACGACGGGACTTCATTTTTTTCCGCCAGGATTTCATAATACCAAGAGTGGTTGCATGAGCCTCTGAATGGGCGAGACAGTGCATTAGAATGCTCTGCACTGCGGTTCATCATAGAATAGAATAACTTCAAATTTTTCGGTGAACTCCGAGATTAGTCAATCCTCATATTCGATACAGTTTTTTAACAAGTTGTTAGAAACAATGCTCTGTGGTTCAAGAATGGCCGCTATAATCTAGCGCACTGCCAGTCTGATCTTAGGTTATATTATAGCGGGCAAATTTTGAAGTAGAGCACAGTGCAGTCCCCGAAATTCCAATAAATCCACCAAGCCACCGGCCTTGCTCGTGAAAAGTAAGGCCGATCGACGGTGGAGTAGTGCGTCTGAGCGTAAAGACTATTAGAGCAAGTCTACCAGTGCTCTATGTTACAGACACTTGTTTTGAAAATAACATTCAACTTAGCATCCCAAATAATGTGCACGTCTATCAGTCAAGAGCAATATGCTTGAGTGCAAGTACAAGCCATTTTCAATACAAGAAAAGCTAGCGGGGAGCTTAGCACTGAACCAAGCGCCCTGTATAAGGTACAAAAAAACACAGCCGACATGTTTAAATAAGAGCATTCGATTTCCTCCCCTCTGCTCGATCGCTCCCGCCACTAAAGTTACAAGATTTCAAGTAGTGAACAGATAGAGGTTGTAGCAGAAAGTTCTTTTCGTTGGCGCGAAGATTTGTTTTCCGCTCATTTCCACCGCCAAAAAAATGTTTGATATAGAATCACTGCTCTGAGTGGTCAAAGAAGTCTCCAAAACCCATTAAGCTTTCAAATTGCGCTGTTTACTTTCATTTGTATAATTTACTCGTAGTGAAATGAAAAAAGAAATCACAAGGCGGATATGGCAACGATAAATGGCTATAAGAACGATATTACGGATGCCAAAAACGCCTAAGTGCGATATTTTAATATTTTTTGAGGATATAGCTCTCTGTTCAACTTGATTTTACAGTTAGTGCTACGAAGAAGGCCAAAAATGCAACTTATACCCTATTGAGAACTTATGTAGACAGACTATATAACGTGAAATGCGAAATAGATCCACGAAATTCAATAAATCCAAACACTTGCTTACTGTACTTTGGCGCCCTTTTTTGCCATTTGTAAGTGAAACTGAGCCTACTAGAACGACATCAAACGGTTTCACACTTCTGAACAGGGAACTTCTAGACTGCAGTTGCAAAAAATTTCCTGTGGCAAAATTCTTACGAACAGAAAGAAAAGCATCATTTTAGCTGTAAATCACGAGCAAGTCAGCAAAAGAGACATTGCAGAGGCTATCAACCGCTCTAGAAGAGCCGTGCAAAATATCTTAAACAACTCGAACAAATTCAGCAGAAATTATTCGCGAGCTAATAACCGTACGCTTACGGAAAAAACAGAGCGGCGGATAGTTTGCAAAGCTCCAACAGGAGAACTCATTGCAAATGACATTATTCGAGAAATGCAACTCCCCGTAACAACTCGTCGAGTACAGCAGATAATCCACAAAGTTCCACACCTGAAGTACAAAAGAATGATCACAGGCTCTTACATGAAGGCGGCGCACAAAGTTACACGAATGGAGTTTGCTAGAAATTACCTTCAATCTGAGGCTATCGATTGGGAGAAAGTTATTTTCACGGATGAGAAAAAGTTTACTTTGGACCGCCCCGATGGGAAATGTATGTATTGGCACTGTTTACGTACCAAACCGAGACGTTTTTCTAAACGGAATATGGGAGGTGGATCGGTCATGGTTTGGGGAGCTATTTCTTACTATGGTGCGCTGCAAGTAGTGGAATTGAATGGTAACCAGAACTCTACAAACTATGTGCAACTACTTGAATAGAATCTTTTACCTTTTGCTGCAGAACTACTAGGTGAAAGTTGGACTTGTGCACAATGGTGCATCTATCCATCGTTCTAGGCTTACAAAAGAGTGGATTGTACGCAAAAAAAGTTGGTGTTTTACAGTGGCTGCCTCATATTCCGGACTTGAATTTAATTGAAAATATGTGGGGGTGTATGGTAAGGGACTTGTATCAAGGTTGTAAGCAGTGTAATACTGTGGACGAGCTTGATGCTAAAATCGAATCAGTTTGGAACCATATCGGGGAAGCTTTTATACGGAAACTCTACCGTTCTATCAATACTCGTCTACTATGCGTGCTGGATGCAAATGGTGGACCGTCTGGTTATTGATTTTGTTTTTTCTACAAAGTTGTTTTTGGACTTATTCAATTTCGTGGATTTATGCTATATTTCACATAGTAAAGTCCAAATATGTTGTTGTTTGAGTTCTACTTTATCTTTTTGCTACTACCAATGCAAAAACTCTACTCTTGTACATGTTCGGAGCTACTCAACAGATCCTTACTGGCCTTGCTCTTCACGAGCAGGGCCGCTAGTCTGTTGGACCTAGTTGAATTTCGGGCAGTGTACAGTGCGCGTGAATAGGTGTAACGAGCAAATCAAATTCCTCAGAATGGCAAATCCGTTCACACCAAGATACAGCCAATTTTCGTAACACACTCCGTTTCTGCGGCCAAAGATAATATTGTACTTTCATCTCTACCTTTCATTCAACCCAAACAGAGTAGAAAAAGACCCAGTACATCCTGCCCTGTTGGTACCTTTACCATCGCCATCTTCATTAGCCTTAGCCGCTTTTTTCTGAACTCTGGCATTTTAGTCTTCTCCTCTACTCCAATCTGCACCGCTTGCGAGTTAGTCCTTTCCACAACATTCGTCTTCTTTGTAATAACCATCAAGTTTATTTTTCAGAAGATATCTTTTTCTTCTTCTTTCGTGAGCTGAAAAAACTAACGACAAGGCTATAAAAGTCAATACATACAAACTGTCTATAAGGGGTCGCACACGTTCCTCACCAACATGTTCATATGTTATGCCTCTCCTAACCAATTTATACGTACTCCATGAAGAATCAAATGACAACGTCTGCGCGTCCACATAACCATCATTAGCGAATGAAAACCGAAACACTTGGTAAGAAAAAAATTAAATGACAAAAGGCATACTAAAAAAACCCCCAGTACCTTCTTCCCATTATACCACATCACTTCAGTGGCACAAACAACACAGGTAAAAGAAGAACTGCTTTCAACAATACGCATCATCTCATACGAACAATATACATTCATTTGCGTCATTCTTCTTTTGACGAGACCAAAAACTGCATCACAACAATTTTTCGTATGTCTGGCCACAACAAAGCGCAAAGCAATCTCATCCTCATATCTCATAATAACTCTGCACAGAAAGTACCGAAAGCTAAAACGATTTTTGTTCTGACCGCTAGAATTGTCTGCATGCAGATTGATTCGACGATGATGCTCAGACACAACGCCGTTAACACGATGCTGCTAAAACGCATAATGCAACATCGACGAAACCTCATTAGCAGTCTTATTATTTGGCCAGTGTCCTTCACGTAGCCCAAAGATAAAGCATCGACTTTGACTGCTGCTGGGAGCACCGAAGAAGTGGAACTTCAGACCAGTCACAAATTCAAGGTGTCCTGGCTGACGAGCACGGTGTGGCAACAGCACTTTCTCAGCAAATTCAAAACTCAGATGGATTGGCTCAGTTCCTGGTGTTACCATGGTTTCTTCTTGTATCTTTCGATACATGTTAAATTTTCCAAGCTCATCTAAACGGTGGTTCCTTCGAGCTGACAGAAATGTCAGCCGAGGTTCTTCGTTGCCCGAAATAGCAGCTGCATTTTGCAACGAAGTGCAGGTATCACAAAAGTCACTTTCTTTTCGCAATATTCTCAGATTGCCGTAGTGTTTACGCCATCACCTAAGTAGGCACAACCCCTGTGTCTGACACTAGAGTGTGCAGCGCACCACAGGTGGCACTTCCCAGATCGGGAGGTGCACGAGCGTTCTAATGAAGAAAACAATCTAAAAATTAAGAACTAAAATAGCCGAAATACTGGTAAAGTCCTATGCAGCCATCCATCTATCCCGATATACTCAGGGTTAGCAGGTATTAGTACACGTCAGGCCCGCATCCACATCGGCGTGGCATCACAGCAGGGAGACTGCATCCCATAATCAATCTTCCCATTACCAAAGCGATACATGCCTTATATGATCCGCCTGTTCGCTAAGTCGCGACGAGTATATTTCATTACAGGTTTCGTCTTCGAAGATGGAGAACTGCAAAGCTAAGGTGTACAAGATTTGTGGCACTGTGCCGTTGCGTTGTTGACGTGCACGGGATGTTGCAGAGTCATTGATTTGTTCCAAATCGGATGCCTGGACTTGCTCCAATTTGAAGCAGTCAAGGTTCGGCACATTCAACCCTCAAATGGATGTCATTGAGAAAAAGGATTATGAAACAGAGATTGTCGTTTTACTCAGCCTTCCCGACCGTTTTGAAAAGCGAGGCTTCGGAATGTTACAGAAACCGCTGTTGAGATATCTTGCTCGTTACAACTCCAATTCTTCTGATTTTGGATGCATTTTAAAGCTCTTTTAAGGGCGATGACTGCGTTATTGGTATCGTGCTGTCGACAACCTATGCCATTCTGAGTAATTTGAGTAGAATGCCACACATATTATAAGGTCAGTGGCGTAGGAGACACAAGTTTCATTATCGCTGTAAAGAGCACATCACCTCTAAGGTGGATAAAAGCACATTCCAACGGTGCATCGTTAACGAAACAAGGAGCCTACATAGCTAAGATATGTACAAAACAATTATTGTAAGCAATAGAAAGTATAACACTGCTTTAATGCTTATTTGATCCCATTTGAGTGAAACACTGTTAGAAACAGAGGTGCAGTGGTTGAGTTGGTTGGAAGTCGATGGTGATGATCCGAATTAGAAGTTCGGAACATCCATCGGGTTTTATATAGAGTTTCAAGTCTACTTCTATCAGTGACACTAGTCGATGAGAAGTCGTCCGAGTTAAACGATATCATGCTTGGTGTTCGTGCTGGCCTCCGTACGCGACTGGTTTACCGGGTTCAGTGCCGGATCTATTCGTTTGATGACTTGTCAAATTCTATCAATGCTGATGACTTGTCATCAGACAAGGTCTTTGATGATCGGGCATGGAACCAGAGTGCCAGTGATGACTTGGCACGACTCCCTCTGGAATCTTCCATAACCGTTCGATCTCTGCCGTACCGTGTGAAGTGTCTGTCAACGGTATGAGTATTAGGCAACGTGTACTTTAGAGCCAATATGTCCACTTGGTCAACCAAGACTTCTCTGACATGAACATGTTGACATGTCATATTGACAGGGTGTCACAAAGATGTCAACTCGGCTTTGAGGCCAGTTTGGCATGGCGAATGGGTATCCGATCTCTTCATGAGATCGAGTAGAATAAAACTAGTTGGTTTGCGCACGGTAGACCTGATGCTAGAGCCAATTATATTCAAAGAAAGGTAAATAATATATAATTCTAACAAACACTCAGTACTTAGTTATCGCACCCTGCTCAGCCAAAAAAGCAAAGCACTGACGCTGCATGCTGTAAATTTGCGCTAGCAGCATCTCATCTCCTACCTTTTCCAACTCCTCAAACATGGCCTGTGTCAACTCATTAAACAAATCAATTGGCATGCAATGTAGTAAGTCCGGTGCGCTAAAACTTTCAAAAAGTTCTCAATTGGATTCATATACGGTGCCCTACTTGACCAGTCTACTAACTTGATGTTCCTCGCAGCAAATGACTTATTACAAGAATTTTAAACATGAATACAAAAGTTATCTTGCTGAAAAGTCCATAATTTGTGTGTGTTATAGCATCCCAATCCTAAAGATGGTCTTCTGCTAACATTGCGCACACTTCTTAGAAACCTGATGCTCATGCACTAGTACCAATGCTCCCTGTCCAAAATAAGAAAAACATCCCCAAACCATAATACGTCCGTTTCTTTTCTGAAGGTTTTGAAAACAACCGTTATTTGGCTCAAGTTGCATGCAAATACGAAACAAATCCATCCGCTTCATCCATGTTAAACTTTTTTTCATCTGGAAAACAGCATTGCTTCATCGCATAGTGCTCTATGTGACAAGTTAAGTGGTCCACTGAACAAGACATTATTTTTTATGTTGAGTGGTTAGGAAAAATTGGGTTTTTTTCTTTAGTCCGTGTCAAATAGTAGAGGTTCAGACCGATACTTTAAGAGGGATTTTCAGTGAAATAGTGCTTTCTTCTGTGTGTTAAGCCTCTCGGTGAAATCTTCGTTTAGCATTTGTATTTAATTTTTATGGTAGTCTTGAACATTGGTTCTTTCTGTATGCATTTTTTGCTTTTAAGAAGTTGAGAATGACAGTGTTCGACCCTTTTTAGAATTTCAGCGCTGTGTTTGTGCTTCTTTTTTTAGCCCTGAAAAGTAAAAATGGCTCCCGTTTCTTGCTGGGTCAGTGATGTTCTATGGGACATGTTTAAAGCAGAATTGATCTGCATCGTAGAACTGGAAGTGAAAAAATCGTTAGTAGAGAACATTTGGGGTTGTTGTGTTGTTACCTTTTTTTGAAATTTGGTGAGAATCAAACTAACAGTTTTGCGCTCTTATAGTTTGACTAACTCTGTACGGCTTTTTATAGATTTTTTCAGAACTACTGCTATTACTTGAGTATCGCTTGTACTGTGATACTCAGCTTGTAAACCTCTTTAAATTATTCTGAATTTTATTTTGTGCCCTGACAAAAGGATGTGTGTGCTGCCGGTCTCAAATTTTTGACGCACACTTTATAGCACGTATTGCGTGACGAACCTCTTCATTCGTGTGCTTAAATACCCTCGTAGTTTCTGCATCTACCAAAGTAGCTCCGGAAGAGAGACATGTCCTGAAAATATAGCGCTTGAGATTTCATTGGCCATCGCGACATTGGTTTTTGATTAACTGTGTGTCAAACATTGCTGTACAGTAACCACAGAACATCGACATGAGCCCTCGGGCAACGAGCTCCAAGTAAACTGAGGATGAAATGCTATCACTCACAGGTTATGAACCCTACGTTTAGGCGGAAAAAGCCAAACGATCCCCACTCAGAACGTCAAACATACTGAACGTAAAGCACACCCAGTACACACTGTGGTATAGCCAGTGGTGAGCACAACGTCCGTAAATTAGGACTTTTAGATTCGGCGTACCAGATGGGTTCCAATAGGTGGTGGTCTCCCTAATATACGAGTGGCGACTGGGAGAATCCTGAACGGAGATCCGCAAGCACCAAGCAGAGAGTGGGTTCACTGGGCCGACGATAATCCTACAGGCACTGCTATGGGACGCGCTGGGTATCGCCGGCTTAGAAACCACACCTAGAGGATGATGTAATAGTGTACCTGAAGTTGAGGATCACGAGGTTGAACCAGACGATCTACAAAAAGCCTCGATGGTGCTTGGTTTACTTTCCCGGAGGCAGAGCTTTTAGCGGCGCAATATACACAGTGCCGCGATCTGACCTCGAGGGAAACTATCTACTGCACCCTATAAAAATAAAAGTTAAATTATTCTACTTAATTGAATTACAGTCCGCTGGAACAATTCCTCTGGAGTAGTGTGCCACGTGGCACCAGTTAGAAAATAGGAATAATCTGTTAGGAATCTTCCGTAACAGCCCATCCTTAGGAGTATGTATAGTACCCACTGTACTACACACCCTTTTCTTGGAATGCACCACGTCCTCGAGTTGCATCACGACTAAGTGCTCGTCTCCCTTGGTGCTTCTGAGGATCCGCTCTGGGCGCGCCTTGCAGCGGTGAGTCTTGTTATCTCCATCGCAGGTGCTATCCTTGCATACGCTTTCATTCAGTGCGGCGTCCGTTCCGAATCTCCAAGGCAAAAATTCGGCCCTAACCTCACGCATATTTACCCACGTCCGCTCATACCTCAGGTGTTACTCCTTTAGGTGATTGGGTGCATTTCAGCCCCATTTCTTTACTTCATCGTGTGGGCGACTTTCATGTCGTGGAGGAACGCCTGAACGAGGAACTATGAATCGGTTCCGTATTATGGAGTGGCCTACGTCTCCTACATCCTCCGAGGCGTCGTCCGCTCGAATTCTGCAACGACGTTGCGATAGTTCTGCGATTCCGGAAGGACATATAAGCAGCGGCACTCCTCTGCAGGTATCTCCCTCCTTTCTTGGTATGAACACACAACTCTCTCCTGCTCTTCCTGCTTTCTTCTTCTTTTCTGGAATGTTTCAAGCTTATAGCGATCGATCTCCGTCACACTTCTACTGGTGCCCCACTCCGGCCTGGGGAGCATCTCGATCATTGCGCCAGTTGGGTGTTCGTGCCTTTCCATGATCGGCAGGTCTGCCTAACGTGCTCTGTCGGTGACTACATCCACCATTCCGTGCGATAGCATCAGGCGGCGCGCTTTGGCGGGAACCTGTAGGCAGTTGACATAGCCTGCATGGATCCAGTTCGTAAATTCAATAAAGATAGCCTTTAGGTGGTACAGCAGTTCCATCTAAGATTAGTGCTAAATGGGGTTCATTAGTTCCTATAGGTGCGAAAAGAAACGACAAGAAACCTGTAGGGTAGTTTGAAAATGTATTTCTCCTGTAGGTGAAGAAAGCAGAGAAAGAGCATTGTTGGTCCCTCCGCCTTTCTTAGACGAAGCGCCTACGAGAATTTGCGGTTTTGCTCCAGTGTGGCGTGGTATCGCCTGGAAAGTTCTCCGAGATGTGTTCCGGATGTTCTTCCGTATCACTCACTGAGGCTTAGCTGTACCATCTGACGGGGTACTTAATTCCTGAAGGGGTTTGACGGTGCGACATGATGTGGTCCACTGCATATAGGGTCCCACCCTGGGGTTCTGAGAGTATGTGCGGTGTATCCCGAGGGGTTTTGCCTAAAAGAGGGGCATCATGACTCATGGACAAGCTATGCAGTTCCGCCGATACTACCTTAGGATAACGGGGCATTCCCGGTTTTGCCGCTTGAGTCGCCTGCAGTGGATTATGAGCGATGGGTGGCTGCTGAGGTCGCTTCTGTGGGAAAGGCTTTGGGATTTTTATCACCCGGTCTCGTGAGACAATGTACCGGAGTCCATCTACCTCAATGAATATTTATAGGTGTAGAGGACCTTGTAGGGCCCTAAATTGTTTGGCGCTAATTTGTGGGTGACGTCTGGTGGTTCTTCTGACGTCTCCTGGGGTTTATCAAGGAAGATTTCATCCCCTTCCTTCAGGTATGGACATTTTTTCACCTTCCGGTCGAGACCCTGTTTGCATCTCCTTTGAGAGGCGGTCCGCCTAGTTTTCGCAAGCGTGAGTGTGTTCTCATACCGCCTGATGGTTGCCCTTTTTGATTTGGCAGCCGTAGGTGCCTGAAGACCGTCTGGGACGTGCACCATGGCGCGCGTGGGAATCACGGCGCTTGGCAGGATCCATTAGAGCACTAGATTGAACGGTGAAGTCCCTGTGGAGCGGTGCACCTGATGGTTATGAGCATACGTGAGCGGGCCCACGTACGCGTTCCAATCCTTCTCGAGGTCTGAAATATCGTGTCTTAACCTCGAGGCGATGGTGTTATTCAACCCCTCCGCTTGGCTATTCGTCTGGGGATGATAGGCGGTGGTAAACAGCTGTTTCATCCCCAGCATTCCTGAGATAGCGGCAAAGAGTTTTGCGGCGAGTTGGTGAGCATTATCTTTGAAGAGATACAGGGATATACCGCACGGGTAGACCCAATTCTCCAGAAAGGGTCGACAATAACTGCAGCCATGGTGCCCCTTAGAGGAATGGCGTGGGTTAATTTCAAAAACCGGTCGGTGATGACCAGGATATAACGGTATCCTCGCTCCGACTTCGGTAGAGCGCTTAATATATCCATGGACACAAACTCCAAAGGACATGAGGGGCGAAACATGGTTAAGGGATTGTTATGCTCCCTTTTGGTACCCTAGTGGCGGTGCATGAACGGCTGTCCGCCACAGTTTGGAAAGCATGTATTGCCATATATGGCCAATAGAACTCTCTCCTCATGGTTAAATACTTATGGGAACCGCCGGGGTGTCCTGCGAGGCGCGGATAACGCGAAAGATACAGAACCTTAGCCCGCATGCTGGCCGGGACTTTTTGGAGTGCGCCATCGAGGGGTGCGTGGCGCACCAACACGCCATTCCGGTCTATATCGAAGAGGGATGTGGTGTGCTCAACAGTGGGGAGGCTCTCCTTACAGAAAGGGTCCGTGCTCTGCCCCTTCAGATATTCCTCCATGGTTATGGGGAGTACTTACTTCTCCTCCTCAACTAGGGCCATCACTTCAGGAATGCCGGCATATTCTCTACTGGGGTTAGTACAATCCACGGAATCTCCTGCAGGTTCGCTTCCATACTCCATGGCACATACAGTGAGGCACGGAATGGCGTCCTCCAAGGAGATGATGTCTTCGTCATTTTCGGATATACGGGACAGAGCGTCTGCTTTCAGGTGTGTCACCTCTGGGCGGTGGACGATGTCAAACTCGTACTCCAACGGGCGTAACTTCCAACGTTCTAAGGGTCCGGAGGCGTCCGTCAAGGACAATATCCACTTCAGCGCAGCATGATCAGTCCTCAAAGTGAAGCGAGTACCCTCTAAGCAGGAGGGCAGTAGTAGTACTGCACTCACGATAGCGAGACATTCCCGCTCGGAGTTGGAGTAGTTCCGCTCCCCTTGGGAGAGGCAACAATTCCAGTAAGCTATTGGTTGCAGTCCACCTTCGGGTTGTTCCTGTAGTACAGCGCATTCCATCTGGTACCTACAGGCATCCGTATTCAAAACAATGCATCCGTGCCAATTCCATAGAACCAATATGGGAGGTTCACTTAGCTTCGTCTTCAGGACTTCGAAACCTTCATACTTCTCGTACGTCAAGGTACCAATCTGTGTCGGTTTACCTCTCTCCAAAAGTTGGTTCAATGGGGCCGCTATTCGGGAGAAACTCGGTACAAACCTGGGGAAAACGTTGCACAAACCTAAGAAGGAACGTAGTTCGGTCTGGTCCGTGGGCGGTTTGGCTTCCTCGATTGCGTCTTGACTCTGCTTGATACCTGTAGACGAACAGGGAGCACTAGGTGTCCCAGGTAATCTACAGAGGACGTGAAGAAGTAACACTTCTCAAGCTTCAGAGTTAGGCCAGCATCCTTCAGGAGTTGGAGGACGTCTCTCACATGCACGAAGTGCTCCCCTACGGTACACAAGTATATAATGACGTCGTCAATGTATACCAGTGCGTATGGTTACTTGATATTTGACAGGATTATGTCAACTGCCCACTGGAATGTGGCGGGGGCAATTTTCAATCCGAAAGGCATCCTTAGAAATCTGAATATTCCACAGTGGGTGGTGAAAGTTGTCTTGTCCTTATCGGCGTCGTCGAACTCGATTTGCCACTATCCAATATTGGCGTCCAAAGTAGAGAATACCGACGCATCGCTTAATTAGTCGATAGCTTCGTCTATGCGTGGTATCTGGAAGGAATCCCGCACAGCTACCTTATTCAGGCACCTTTAATCGATACAAAACCTCAGAGATCCATCTTTCTTCTCGGCAAAAAGCACCAGGGAGGCCCATTTGGAGGTGATAGGCTCAATCACGCCCTTTTCCAACATGCGTTTGATCTTCTCACGTCCGAAATCGCGTGCATGGGGTGCGACTCTCCTTGGGAGTTGCTGTACCGGTTTTGCCACAGGTCTTAACTGGATCTGGTGCGTGGTCAACTTCACTTTGTTCAAACGGCAAGACCACATATCCTCAAAGGCACATAACATTTCTATTATGCTTTGGCGATACTTTGCGCATTCTTCGCCAATTAGGGGCTTCCCCTGCCATGAGGCAGGGGGTGTGTCCTTAGGAGACGACGGTGAAGATTCAGTCTCCATTGCTTTGACAGTGTCCTGCACAGCGAGATATTTCTTTGGCGGGATCTGAGCCAGTCCTGTAGGAGCGGGCGGAGCTATCCCCACTACGGTGCCCTTGTGAAGCCATAAACGAGACTACGTAAGGTTAGCAACGACGACCCTGAAGGGGATAGTTGGCAATATTTCCATGAAACCATTCGCATCATAGATTATTGCCTTGTAGTAAGGTGAGGGCTCTCCTGCAGGAAGGGCAAACCTGAGTTGGATGATTGCACCCAGACTTCGGCCTGGCTCCTCGCGTGTATCTGAACACTTTTCACCACGCGGAGTGTGTTCGAATGCGTCTCTTTTGGAAGTCTACCCATTTGAAGCGCATTTGCGTCGGGTCCCGGAGATGCAGACACGATACCTACAGGAGCGGCATTATGAAATGTCACCTTCCACAGGCGTGGATAGATGGCGCACACATACCGGTCTACAAAAGATGTCCCCAGTATGCAGTGTGGGGCCAAGTTTGTCGCCACCAGGAACCACATTTTTTCCTTTAAGGATCTGACAAGGAGATATAAATCCAGAGCCCCGAGGATGTTTAACGTTCGCCGTGAGGCATCGCTCACCGTTGGTAGTTCGTCCATCCTTAAGGAGTTCAGGGCCAACCTCAGGATCATGTCGACGTATACCAGGTTTAGACCGGCATATGTGTCCAAGATGGCACGTGCGGTGGTTGATGCGAGAGGAGAGCACCGTATGGAAACAAATACTTCATACTTCTCGCGTCAGAGCAGATATACTGATTCCTCGAAGGCGGTGGATGGGTCCACTGGAAATGGATGATTCACTGATTTCGTTGTATTTTAGCGTAGGGGGTCCACCAATTCCATTGCAACTTGGCACACGGGTTCCCTCCCGTTTCTAGAGACGAATTAAGTTGGACTGAGGCTCGATGGAAAGGAGCCACGTCGAGCCTCTACGTGCGGTCCTGAGGGTTTTCCTGAGTGGAGGGTGTCGGAGTTCCATGCGCTGCATTCAGTTGCAGCGGTGCAACCGGGGTCGCAGCGTTCCCTTGCAAGGTGATAGGAGCTGCAGCCTAGGCAGCTGGTCCCTGCGTAGGTGCTTGCAGAAATGTTTGAGCGGCTTATCCCAATGGGGTGCGGTATCCATAACGACCTTGAGGGAACGGAAATCGCCATAAGCGGTATGGTAACTACCAATCTACGAATAGGTCTATTTCGCTGCCTGGAAATTGTTCTCCCTCTCCTGAACGATGGTGGCCCTCATTGTTGGGGTGAGGGTGGTCTGGTGCACTGGCTCTCGGTACAAACAAATCTTACAAGGTGGTGTGTAACTTCGAGGAGTTTCGAAGTGAGCGTTCCTAAAGGATCTCGCTGAGGGGTATGATGTGGGCAACGACGGTTTCTGTGGACAGAACGGTGCCCCGTGGGGTTACGCAAAGCTGAGAGCAATGTCGTTCTGCACCTGCTCAACCATTAGATCGTCTGCGCCTCTTGAGGTGCTGGTGTCCAACGTAAAGCCCATAGCCGTGGGATTCTTTGAGGCGGAGGGTTTGTCCGAAAGTGGAGCTTGGCTTCGCCGTGCAGCGCTGTGGATGTCCCCGTAGGATTCCGCCAAGAGCGCTAACTTCGTATAGGTGGCCCGAAGGTGCGTAGTCAAATGGTTTTGCACCTTCGCGCGTATCGAAGGGAGGAGTCCCTGGACGAACAGCGCTTTAACCGCCGTTCGGAGTACAAGTTTCCGCAATTTACGGCCTTGCTCCAGAGCTTCTGGGAAAACTTTGTTTCGGTCATTCCCGTGCTCTGCCGATAGGAGGAGACGTCAGCGTCGGCATCTGAAATCACTTCGTCTGTGTTGTACCGTTTTTGGAGGAAGCTGACCACCTCGGGTGACGTCATCAGGACTTTTGTTCCAGGATCAACCACGATGGCGCTTTCTCCTGTGAGGCTGGGTAGCATGAGGGAGTGCGCCTTCCCAGTGAGGTAGAACTGAAAGCACCACATGGCAGCACCTACATGCACGCCTTTGGTGTTACACCCAGAATGAAAGCGTGTAAGGAAGTTTAGCACTGAGATAGGGTCATCGCCTGAAAAGGTGTATTTTTGCATTTGAATATCCATTCTGCGCTGGATCTTCGTAAGTCGTTTTGCGATCAACGCGTCGTAAAAAGTGCAGCGAACATTCAATCTGTACGTTTCATAGTCCACCACCTTGGCGAATAGATCGTTTATCGGGAAGATCTTTCTGACCCTTGGTCTTGGTCGTTTCTCCATCAGAGGCACGTCGTCCTCTAAGTCGGAGCTGTTCTCGGAATCAGAGCGCGTAGTACTCTCCGAATCAAAGTGTCTTCAATTTCTTCTTTTGTCCCTCCGTGTTCGGCTTCTTCTTTCCTGAGTGGTGTCTGGGGGTCTAACGTGGTCTCCGTTATCGCGACTCACCACCGGAGTATAGTGTCCTTCTCTCCAAAAGTGAGATTTGTCACGGGCGGTATCCTGTCCTCCTCTATGCGGTTGCAGGTCCAAACAGTTCACAGCGGTGTTCCTAAGCCTTCCCTGTTTCCTTGCGGTGGTATGCCTTCCTTCTCCTGGGCGAGGAATGGCAGTACTCCTGTCTTTCTCTGCCTGGCGTTAACTTAGTTGTTGATAGAGGGAACCTCTCATGTAGAGAGGATGCACCTTGAAACGCGGCTATCGGTTGTAGCTGCGGGGTTTGGGAGCGAACCTCCGATCGGATAACATCAGAAGTCACCTCTAAGAAAGCATCCGAGTCTATGAGGGTGTCTGCCGCGCTGTGCGCACCTTCGATCGCAATATCATCCACTAAGGCGTGGTGGCGGGTTCCAAGATGCGCCTCGACACCTGCAGGAGTTCGTGTGGCGGACTCTTGCCAGAGCCTATCGATGAGGCTTGGGGCAGTAGACGCGATGAGCGCATCTGGTTGTATCGCGCCCTGGGCCTGGATCTCCTGAGGCGGCGGCGGTTGTGACTGCGTTTGGGGTTCTTCAACTTTGACAGTGGCATTTTCCTGAAGCTGGTTGGGGGTATCCGCTGTTCTCAGGTCGTGTAGTATTCTCAGGCTTTGTCGGGACCATTCAACACTGCACCCAGCATTCAGTAGGAGACGTTCAGGATCATCCGGCATGGCGGTGGGTCTTTGAGGGGCGCTGCGCTTGTTGCGTCTACCTGGGAGCCTGGCGCCTGAGGAGCCTGAAAGGTGGTTTCCAGGGTAAGTTCTTGGGGATCCATAGAGATGTAGATCAATTTGATTTGCTTCCACTTCCGAATCAGCTTAAGGAAGACTTCTACTGCGAGGGGGCGTCCAGTATGTGCAATTGTAGCGCTTTTCTTTCGCGCACCGTTAGGTAAACCTTTAAGAACGAATCTTCTATGTCGTGAGACGAGTTTTGGTACAGCCAGTGGTGAGCACAACGTCCGTAAAATAGGACTTTTAGATTCAGCCTAACAGATGGGTTCCAATAGGTAGTGGTCTCTCTAATATAGAAGCGGTGACCCGGGAAATCCTGAAAGGAGATCCGCAAACACCAAGCGGAGAATGGGTTCACTAGACATACGATACCCCTGCAGACGTTGCCATGGGACGCGCTGGGTATCGGCGGCTTAGAAGCTACACCTAAATGATGACGTAATAGTGTACCTGAAGGTAAGTATCACGAGGTTGAACCAGACGAACTAGAACAAGCCTCGAGGGTGCTTGGTTTAATTACCAAGAGGTGGAGCTTCCAGCAGCGCACTATATACAGTGCCACGAGTTGACCTCGTCGGAAACTATCTCCTGTACCCTATACAAATCTAAGTTAGATTATTCTACCTAATTGAATTACAGTCCGTTGGAACAATTTTTCTGGAGTGGTGTGCCACGTGGGACCAGCTAGAACATTTTTAGTACTCTGTTAGAAATCTTCTGTAACAGCCCATCCTTAGGAGCATGCGTATTACCCACTGTACTACACACACAACGGCGCCCCAACCATCCCGCCTCGCTCACTGCTTTAGTACCAAGCTACGACAACGACCTTATACCAAGAATTATGGGAAAACTCCATCTTGAACCACAGAGACAAACACGAACCCCAAGACACAACAAAAGCCATGGTCATAACCTCAGAAGCACACCACTGCAGCCCAGTTACACACACTCACCAACCGAACTCCATCCATCCCATCATGGACAGTGACAACTTCCCAAACTGCCCAAACGCAACCGTACCAACTACGCACCGTCGTTTCTAGCCCTGCAAACCTATGCAACTACCATTAGGGCCTTTGACCACCTTGACGGCAACCCGCCTACACCAATGGACCCCCACCTCTTCGAAACGTACTGCAATAGCAAAAAACAGTCTCCTATCTGCGGTTCTTAGCAGTGTCCCATTGGAAAAATTAGGACTACTCATCATGTCACAAGACCGACCTTTTCCACACGAACTAGTAACCCGAATCATCATCCACATAAACTGCGTCTCCAAAGAAGATCACCAATACTTGAAATCTGAAGCTGAGAGTATTGCCTTCAAAGATGACGAAGATATGGACGATTTCATCAAAAATCACAAAGAAATCAGGTAAAACATGGTAGCAGCGCGCTACCCCAGAATCCACGAAGAGGAAACAACGGTTGATTTCATGATCGCAAGAATTAGTGAAAACCCCCTCAGCGCACCGATTCTCGGCCATATCCGCACCAACAAACCCAATACAGTCAAAGATTTCACTCGAACGATCAACGACTTGTACAACCTATATCAACCTCGTACACCACTGCTGCAACAAACGCAAAACATTCTCGACGAATACAGAAATCTACAAGGTGGATTCATGGAGGATTTCCAGCTCACTCAAACCCAATACAGATAGCGACCTACACAGACACAGTTCCAGTGCCAGTACACCCACGAACAACTGCTCCCCAGCGACGAGTCAGACCTCAACAATTTTGCACTTTCCATACCAACATCTGAGTATTCTGCAAACACACCGACCAGGAATGCAGAGATCCACGACACCCCACATTCACCAAGCTACAGGCTCACTACGTTCAGGCCGGTTCCCCTTACATCCCAAACTCTTACTATCACCAAGCCTTACCACCACCACCCTACCGTTAACAACAACACTCTGTCCCATCCATTCCATTTCACACCTAGGACCATCCCAAACGGACACTAAAGCCAATAGTACGTATACAGTTGACAGCGGAGCTTATCCAACTCACGTCCCGAAACCGACAACTCTCAAGATCTCACTTAAAACCCCCACCCTAACCGACGCCACCACCTCACAGCCCATACGCTGCACACACCATGGAATCCTCCACATCCGCCCGCCAGCGAGTAACCACGTCATACACACACATGCTGTAGCGAACCATTACATGCGACACAGATTACTCTCAGTTAACGACCTAGCCGAACGGTATGGACTAGTAACGTTCACCCGTAAAACCAGCTTCAATGTAAACACGAAGACAACACATCACCAGATCTTAGCCACGGCCCCGTGGAGAAATAACCAATACCAGCTCAAAGCAAAAACCTTAAGAACAAAGAAGGTAAAACAGCATAAAATGTCCCACATAACCCCAATAAAAGGCCCAGAGCATACCCCACTCCAAGCCCCAAACGTCCACTGACAAAACATCCCAAAAAAATCATCCTATCACAAACCAACACTACTGGTCATGGGACAGGGCATACCAACGACAAGTCCCAGAACTCTGTCGCACCTCAAACACACCACGACAGTACCACCCAGTGCTCCCTTCACACAGACAGCTTTCGAATGGCACATTCGACTGAACAATGCACATTCCAAGAAACTATCCCTCACCGCACACAGGCGCCTCATCCCCACCATACCCACCTTCCTCCCATCCCATATCGAAATCACCTGCAGCGCATGCAGTCACGTCAAACTACACCCCGCTCCCCATAAACGCACCACAAACCATTTTGAACCAGGAGCCTTCGTAAGCTCAGATTCCTGCGGTACGATCAAACCCACTTCCTTCCAAGACAACAACAACCTTCTCATCATCATATGTGACGCCACCCGCTTCTTCACCGCACACTTCATATGGGATAGTAAAGACATTCCGAAATACATCGAGCACACACTACAGTATACCCGACATTTAATTAAACTCCCACTAACTGATTTCCTAGGCGACAATGCAAAGAAGTATACCACCCAAAGAATGCAAAGCATTTGTCAATACCACAACATCATACATCACCTCCGGACACCACACCAACCTCAGGAAAACTCAATTGCGGAAAGAGTTAACCGCACAGTTATGGAAGCTGACTTTGCGTTCCTTAATGCCGTAGGACTTGAAGACACCTTCTGGGAAGATGCAGCTCGAGTTTCGATATTTAAATATAACCTACTACACCATCCCTCAATAGACACATACCTTACACCAAATGGTATTGCACTACCACAAAAATCAAACACATCTATGCCTTCGGCCAGTTGGGCACGATACCTGTATATACACCAAAGGAAAAACCTCAGCCACGAGCCGATTTCGTGCGTTACATGTAACCCACCTCTCTCACCCACATAATGGTCTACAACCTGAATACACCTCAATACCAAACAATACTTGTTACCAATTTTCACCCATACCACAGGCACACTGACACCACAGCCGTCGCCCATACGGCATGTAAGGCTAACGCACACAGAAAACTCTCCATACTCACCTCCCTAGATGTCAATACCCCACCCTCTACTAAACTCCAACATTCTCGACTGTACCCAGACGCCAATTAATGGCAAACCGCCCATGATGAATAGCTCGCCAATATCGACCAACAAAACAGCATACAATGGCTCCATCAAACCTTCGTACCCCCCCAAAGACGCCATCATACAATTGATGATGATTTACAGGTACAAGAAGTGAGACGATGGATCCATTTCACAATGAAAAGCCAGATGCAAACTCAGAGGCGACCTCATGAGGCGAGGCATCCACTACGACCCACAACATACTACCAAATACATAGCAGACAGAACAACGCAGCGCATTCTCCTAGCCCTCCATGTCCATGAAAACTTAGTAATCAAACACTTCGAAATAACATCGGCATAGCTGCATGAAACATACCAACACGATAAACCAGTGTATGTCTCCTAGATGACTTTATTCAAGGGAAAGTACAGAAATACAGGTATATACGGATTGCTCCGTGGAAATATATACGGATCTCCTCCAGCAGCATATAACAAAGCTCCTCGCATCTTCCTAGCAGACCTCAAGGTCACGCCATCAGAACATGATCCCTGCCTATTCCTCAAAGTCACTCCCCACGTCTACATAGTAATCACTATGACAATCCACTACTTTCTGGTCCTTGCCTCCCATACCGATCTCATTGAAGACCTACACCAACAATTCTTGACCAAATACAAAATCACACGGTTGGCCCAACCAACCCGCTTTCTCAATTAGCAAATTTAGTACCATCAAAACGGCAGCATTCACGTCTCTCAACAAGATGCCATGGCAGCCCTCCTTAAGCAAAACAACATGTCACAATGCAACCCAGCGCTTACCCCGCATAGCTCACTCAGACCTATTGATTAGATTTCGCTCAGAACCCCCTTAACGCCAGAGGGTGCAACAAAATACCGCAAAATACTAGAGGAAGTACGTTATATCACCGACAGTATCCGCTCGGATCTTACTTATGCGACTAACTGTCTTGCCCAGCACTTTTCTGCACACCACAAGAAAACTTGGCAGGCACTGAAGACACTGCTACGGTACATGAAAGGAACAAAGACTAACGTCATCTTATTCAAAAGAATACCAACCCCCAAGTCACAACGACAATAAGCATCATGTAGTGATGCAGATTATGCAAACTCGAAGAACAGCGAATCTATCACCGGCAACATCCACCCCATTGCGGGCACACCAGTGTCATGGCCTTCAAAATAGCAATCAATAGGTACACTGTCCACAAAATAGGCGGAAGACATTGCTGCTACGCAAGCCACACAACATACACAATGGTTACGCAAACTTCTGCACTCTGCAAACTTTAAGCAACAACCAACTCTGCAATACATAGACAACCGCAGCGCTATATTGATAGCATCAAACTAGGCTCCAACGAAACGCTGCAAATACATCGACATTCGCTATCACTACTCACAGCACCATATCGCAGACAAACAATACAACTACAACGAATCTTGACGAATGACATGCTGATAGACATCCTAACCGAACGGTTACACCACGATGGTTCCCGAACATTTCGTCAACGACTCCAAATCACCACCCACTGGACTCAAAATGCAATGCACCAACTCGGGACTGTCGAGCATTCAACTGAGTTTTGCTCCATTGCCTTTTCTACAAAAGTCAAGCATTGCTGTACAATAACCACAGAACAAATACATAAGCCCTCGGGGACGCGCTCCAAGTAAAGTGAGGATGTAGTGCCTTCACTCACACTGTGCACAGGTAGTGTGCCATACTGAGCTCTAGTATTTCACGAAATCGAGCTCGGTATAGAGCTTTAAACTACAATTTAGAGCCAGAAAATAGAAATAGCGCACTGTTAGCGATGCCCAAATATACAGAAGTGCTAAATTAAAGCTCATTTTGAAAATATAGCGCAGTAGTACAGTCAGTGACCTGGTATTGTTTTAAGGTTGATTATTCGCAAAGCTACGAGTATGGTGCAATGCGGCCAATTTCTTTCATTGTCAAAAAGTTGATCACTTTCAAGATCTCCCAGGGATGTCATTGTTGCCCTGATGGACAAGTGGAGGTGAGGGGTCGCCTTGTTCAAGGAAAAGATGGTTGTCTAGAGACTCATCGTCCTTTCCCACGTTCTTTTGCTTTGCAGCGAACTACACGTACAAGAAGCAAACCCATGAAAGTTCACCTTCCATTTGAGCTGCCATTTTTTAGGACTGGTCTTCCGGAGCCAAGAGTGGAGATGTGCTTGGTTTTTGCGTCTGGGCCTTCTGGCAAGAGGGTATTTTGACTTGCACCATCTCCATTAACGCAAAAAATTGTCTTTTGTGGCCATTATTTGCTCACCGTGCATCACTGCTAGCCCGATATCGCCATGTGAGCAACCTCGCTGGAAACTTTGGATATTCTTTCGTATTAAACGTCTAATTTCAATGAAAACGGCAAGGAATCTCTCGAGTCGGTGACAACAGGACATATCAGTCGTGCGGCTGCCGATGAGAGGACGTCGAGGAATGTACAGTTACCACCGCGTCAAAATACCGGTAGCGGAGGGATCACAGAACCGAACATTTCTCCTTTCGTACCAGCTATCCTCTCGCTTATGGGATTGTTATTTAGCCAGCACCACCAGAGACTCTCCCGCCAGTAACTTGGTCAACTGCAGCGTGTTTTTGCCCCAAAATAGCAAAACGTCCTTTCTCGAAATGCCTGGGAAGGACTTCCATGAATTACTTCGCGCTCTTCGTGATGCGCTGCAGCGAAATTATATACGCAATGATATACGTTTAACATGGATAGCCCCATCTAGTTTGTATAAACTGTCGTCTTACAAAAGCTACGTGACAAGCGAGATATTTGCCGATTGTTGTAATGAAAGTGGGGTCTTGCTTTCTTATCGCAGTAAGGATGTGAGAGAATTGGAATACAGTTCGTTGGGATCGTGGGAGGGACAAGAAAGATGCATCGAAGGAGGTGCTGGGAACCCTCCTTTTGACGTAGAGTTCATCTCTTACTTGATGCGTCGTTTAGAAAAGCAAGTACATGGAGAGGAACCATACTGCCGTCTGCTCGTAATGCCCATGGGAGAAAGGTATAACTTACGCGCTCATCTAGAAGCTCTCATTCTGGAAGGTGAACTGCTCGTAACGATACCCTCAAGTTCATTCCCGTTTACGCATGAACAGGTGCTCCTATCGCCAGACCATGTCAGTGCCAAGCGTAGTCTGTACCAGTCCATCGCGATCGTCGTATGCTGTAATAGGTAATATCTTTTGAAGCATAAACCTCCGTGTGACATTCAAGAGATGTACCAGATATGGATCGACCAATTCATTTTCAATTCCGATAGAGTTTTACTGCACACAGATGCTTTTGTCAAGTCATTCCCACCCGAGCTCCAAATTCCGGAACAGAAGGCAGAATTATTTCGACGGGAAGTAATGGGGTGTAGAGGCTAAGCGCTTTAATTAGTCTCCACAATTTTCAATAAAGTGCTCGCAGCTTCCGACAGATGATGATTCTGAGTCACACTGCGAGTCTGCACACGCGTGCATGTTTATCTCCGATTCGCGTTCGCTCTCACATTGACTGTCGTCAGAGGTATCATTTTCAATCTCGCAAGACAGTAGATCTGGATTCCTATGTCCTGTACTCGGATGTGCATCTCCCCTTTTCGTTTCCCCTGTTTCCACTTCGCCCTCTCGTTGTGGCTGCAGATCGGTTCCTCCATTATCGATGCGTACTATGACACGGCTCTGGCAATTGTAGTCGTAACACCCACATCCAATGCATTTTTGTGGCTTTCTGACACATTTGCATCTCCGGGATGCACAGTTTCCATTGCAATTGCACGACATCACGAGACCTTTCATGCTCTTCATCAACGTTTTCACGCTATCGACGCTTTCAATCACTAGATTTCTCTTAAATTCATAACCGTTTAACTCCGTGCAACCGGCAATGACTGCAGGTGTTACGATCCATTCCATACTCCGTCCCCAATAAATTGTGATATTGAATGTTGCCCGTGCAGCATGCAACTTGATGTGCCCTTTGTTCGGTATTGATTGGTTGGCATACGTGAATGAATCTGCAGCGAAGTTCCTCGCATCCTCCCTCCATTTTGCCGAGCCCATAAAGTGCTGTGAGACGAAGAAACGAAGGTCGTTTTTCGCCCTCTTGAGTACATGCCACGCCGCTCCGCTGCGCTTTCTGCTACATTTGTCGCTTCTAGTCATCTTCGTCGCAGAATAATTCTTTTCCCTCTCTCCACAAAAACATCAAACATACTAAAGTGTCCACTTGTTTCAACTTTTCATTCAGTGGAGGCACTAAAGTACCGTTATGCTCTAGAAAAGTAACGACATTCTCCCAATATGCTTCATGTCCCATTCCATATATGGACGGGCTGAAGTCCCACCCGGCAATATAGTACAAAGCAGCGAAGCTTGGCCCACAACTTCACACCTTCCCCAGAGCTTTAACAGCAAAATAAGAAAGACGTCAGTGTCATCTGATATGATCACGGTCGGACTCAGTCCATTCATTCATCCATTCGCGGAATCGACTCGATGAGCAGACTGTGGTTGAGTTATCAGTCCATGTGAATTCATATGCAGCCTAGATTGTACTGCTGATATAGCATATTCGTTTATTACGGCAACAAAACTAGTTTCAGACGCACCATGTTGTAAATCGATACTGTCAAAATAGAAGACACCATCGGTCTGAAACATCAGACACCGGGAGCGCGGGATTAGAATAAACGTTGTAGCGTCCACATTCTTTTCCGTGCTTATTGTCAGAAATACCCGCCCTCTCAATAGCTTTGCAACACTGTTCTCTTTCAATAAATATCGTTTAGCATCGCATTGGCCTGGATGAGGAATAGAAAACGTATTAGGGATTGCAAAACATCCTCTGTGGAGGAAAAAACTGCATTTCGAGACATGCTTGCTCTCCTTCAACAACACGAAAGCTTCAGTTGCCCCACAGAAGAGATGCAGGGAATCACTTTTATCCTTGTATGAACGGTTCTTGAGAAGAGACGATCACGGGACATTCAACGCCTCATCAAAATCATTAGCGCGTTAGCAGCAAACGATTGCAGTCCGTTCATGCTGCTTTTTGCATTTTCCCTCCTCTGATCCCTTCGTTTCTGCTCAGTTGTCTTTCGTGGCAATAAATGGGTCAGATCGTCAATGTAGAGATGTATTTGTGTCACCCAGAATGCCCTCAGTCCTTTACTCAATGGGCGAAGCACTGATGTCATCCTACCGATGACTAAATCACGCAAAGAAGTTCCTCTGTGTCCGGTTTCACCTTCATAATGCAGTGAATTCATAATATACAACTGCAAAGATATATAGGAAGCATATCTCATGGAAACAGAGAACGCAATACTTCTTCATTGGAGAAGTGCGTTTGCTGCACCGTTGTAGTGCCGCGAGTCATGACGTTAAGGGGATATATTATATCCCTGTTGTCTCTTTCCACGTACTTGAGAAACTTGGGCTTTGCACCATGATTTAATCTAACATTTATGCAAACGTAGCAGTCCGAGAAAGGGAATAGAAGATGTCGCCTGTCATGTACGTGATCCTATCTCCCCATAACCTCTTTTAGATATGCATCGTCCCTGCATCGAATAGCCAGTCGCTCCCACGTATACAGCGTGTCCTTCAATTTCTCAACCGTACGTGGACAACCTTTATGAATTCCTCCATAGATTTCGGGCGTTTTAGTCCCGCATCGTCAGCTTGATTTCCAATTGAAGGCTCAGGCCTCTTGTTATCAGAAGGCAAAATATCTATGCACCCATCCAAGTTCTCCATACACTTTGCTGGTCGCAGCACGGGTCTGCACTTGGTCCACTTCTTGATCGTCTTATCATTGAAGTGGGTTTTCCTGTCATTCGCTGTTAAATGCCCAAAAACGTCTGGGAAGAGAACAAAGGCGTGAAGGTGGGACGTAGTGACTCCACTTTCTGCTACACAGAACAGATTTTCCTAATTTAGCTTGTTGTTCACTCGCCTATGCGGAAGTGCGAACACGTTTAGTATCCATTCTGAAGCCCGGTGCGAAACGTTCAGCAAACCAGCCTCTCTCATTGTATGTACCATTTGCGCCACTGTGTTCCACAAACACGCATTCGTATCGAATTTTGTCAGTGTTCCCATTTTCTCTCCACTGTCATTGACTTCTCTGCCCCAGCCATACGATGTAGAAGCTCCTGTCATGTATCTACTCAGCGATCGAAACATTAATACCACAATCAGCCAGGGTGCGGAGTTGGCCAGATGGGCTACGAATTTGACACTCAAGCTCTTCAAATTGCGCACGATCAGCATTTCCAAAGCCTCATATCTATGCACATATGCAAATCCCCTTCTGTCAATGCCCTGTTTTCCATGCCCTGTGAAGCTCGGCAGCTTCATAACAGTCCTTCCTGGAGTAGTTCGGAACAACTCTTTTACCACGCAGTTTGGTATAATTCCTTTGAAAAAGGAATAAGACAGGAGCAGCTCCTGATGTTTTGATATGTGTTGACGAGTGCAGTAGAGCGTTATGCGTAAGCCAAAAAGCTTCAATGTGGCTGGTATGCCCAGTCCTGGGCAACACGTGAAACCTAATTGTTGGAAGAAGACACGAAAGTAAAACGGTCTTCACGAAATTTTTTCCATTCGGTGCTTTGGTGTACTGTCTTGCTATCTTCTCTCTTAGAAGCTGTCCCACCCTAATGACGTCAGTATTGATAATTTTCGTTGTCGCCCTATGTATCTCCCCATCTCTATTCAGGGATGCAGTTGTTCTGTATTGTAATGGCGTGGCAGATGAGGGCATGGATGGACCAGAAGTGTCAGGAATGACAGGTTTTTGCGAAGAATTATCTTGCAAGCGACGTAAGGCCTCAGACTGCTCCAAAACGATCATGCAAATCAGATGTATGATCATGGCGCACGCTAGATTGAACAAAACGGCTCTGTTTTTCTGAGCATGCGCATGTGTTATTATGTTGGTCACTTGAGATGATGAAAGTCATGCACGTGCTTCCATTTCCTCCAATCCGAGACCATCTAGCATCTCCTTACATAAAGAGTACATGGCTTGTTTCTCGGCATGCAAGAAACCGGAGAACGGAAACAACCAGTTGTGTAAGTGATATCCTTCTCCAATGGCAGTACCGGTTTCACTTGAGCTGGAGCTGTATATCTTGTGCAGTTGCCACGATTCTATCCAGAGCTCTGTAAACATTTTCTAAGATGGTTGATCTCCAGCAACCACAATATACCGAAGCCGTCCTCTTTTTACTGGTTGCAGCTGGTCGTGAACGAGCTTGAGAAAATGAGTAACAGTGAGGAAATCTACCAAGCTATCTCTGCTGATGTCAACAAACTCCAAGTGTTGGTCATGTAAAGAGTCTTTAAATTCTGAGCACCCTCCATGCGGCGTAAAAGATTAGAGCAATAAAGTTCTGAAGAAACCTCTGGTGCACCTCTGTTGCATTCATTTTGGACCGCCCCTAGACCTCCCAGCAATTGACCGCGGCACAATGCGACAAGCCCAAACCCAATCTCTTCAAATTGCTGTACTCTCGTAGTATTTCAACAGAATTGACCCGTACAATAAACTGTTCTCGGCTCCCAAAACTGTCAGCATTCCGCCACGAACCCAGTCTGGGACTAGTCACGGCATCTCTTTCTGTATCTTCTTTCTTTCGCTTCTTGCTAAATGTATCCTTCTGGAGTAGCGATCCATTGACTTTAAGCATGGCCTTTCCATCTAATTTAACAGCATGAAGTGGCTTGATGCCCCAGTTGTCGAATTCTAGAATGGGCAATGATCTTTCATTCATTGAACTGTAGTCCCGAGGACCATTCCGCTCACGCTTGACAATAAAGCTCTGCCGATATCTTTCGGTGACATTATACGAAAGAAAAAAGGGCCATAGCATTTAGGACACTGACGAAAGATGGCGAAACTTCACATATCCCGCTAACAGAAATGGTAATTTTTAGAGGTCCTGACACACCGCCAGTTCGTGGCAGAACCGTTTGCGCAATAACAGTCATTGTTATAATGCACATGAGTAGGTCAGCTCTGCAATGATCCGTTCCGCTTTGTAACGCCTCCTCAATGGATGGAGTTGGAAGTACTTTCAGTGAGTTACACACGGGGAAATTTCTTCCAGCTGCTTTCCACTAGCTTTTGCAGTTAGTTTCCAGACATTGATACGCCTACCAGAATCCATCATGAGCACAAAATCTGTCCAAAGGACCCGTGGAATCGAGGATATCTCAACACACAACGACCAGTCCCCAGACCAATAAAGCTCTTTCATCTGCCTAATGTGCTTGGAAACATCATTTAAATGACGGTTTAGCTCCGCCCGACTTGGTCTATGTACGTTGACTGAACCCAGGACATCTTTCGAGGCCATACTCGATATCAGACTGTCGATTTGGTCGACAGAAATATGACATCGCAAGCGATAGCTTGGTTTCTTGAGCACGACTCCTTTGCTGACCAGCACTGCCTTGATTCAATTTTGAAGCGTTCTATCGTCCACTGCACGCCGGTCAGGGAACGAGTCGGTAAAATGTAGTTGGCATAAACGTTTTCTTAAGTGACAAACTTCCTGAAACGGCAGCATACGAACTTCTCCACCGGCGTGTAAATTGACTATAATGCAACTCGCACGCAACGTGCTACCAATAGTGCTAGTTTACTCGAGGCAAATCTGAGTCGAAAGTTAATGAACCCTTGGCGATGGTGAGATGCTCAAGTGAAAACAATATACATGGTATGAGGAAGCGGTGGACTGAAGATGAAATTGTTCGTATGGATAGCAACGAACGTTTACCCTGTTTCATTTCGGTGACGATATACAAGCAACTTCGAGAGCAATAAACCCCCATCAAGTCCATGAATGCAATGAGTTACTGGAATGAGAGTTGACATACTCTTCAACATCAGAGAAAGCCTCCAGCGTTGACAAGCTATTCATATCGATGAAAAGAAGACGCCACAAAGGTCCAGGATCCTTTTTTCTCCATATGCGCACCCATGCTTCTGAAAGAAGCAGTATCAATTGATGACGCCTATCGTGGACGTCAGCTTTATCAACGCAACTGTTTGAGCGTAACGACTGTGGTTTAAGTGTAGGTAGCATAAGTGAGCGCCCGATGGATTTTCCAACAACTTAGTCACCACAAGCAAATCACACTTCAAGAGTCTACAGAATTCATTAATGAATGCTTCCTTGACAGTATCATCAAATACAGACAAAATTCTGTACAACGTTCAGTCACAGGTTGGATTTCGCCCAGGTTTCTCCACATCAGGTCTCGATGCATTTTCGTCACAACAAATAAGGCAAGGTTTTGTAACTCTTTGGGAGGTACGTTTCAGTTTTCTAGTTCTCCAGGCTTGCAATGCCCTCTTAGAGATATTCGGGCCATAAATCCGCGGGTTTACAATAACTTGCCATATCTTCTGCCTGTCTTGGCATGGTGCGCACAACCAGAATTCACGATCAGCAGTGCATTCAAAACAGGAAAATGGATTTGAGAGGTCTTCTGTATCAACTGAAGCCCATAGAAAAAGTCCGCCAACACTAAGGGTGGCCTTTTTGCTCGGTTTTTGAGGGTGACATAAGCCACAAGCGAAGCAGACGATAGGGCAACTACCGCCAGAAGGGCAAGGGTCTGCGGAAACTCTGACCATAGACTCAATTATTATGACGATCGAGACAAAACAGAGCAGACTAGACTGTAAGGCCGCGTTGATTGTAATGGACAGTATGTGAGATGTCTCGGTCGTCGTTGGGATGCGCAATTGTCTTTCAGTGGGGACACCACGGAAAATCGGGAAAACATAGCCTTACTGGCGACGAAGGTTGGAAAAATGACGGACGTAAAGGCAGGTTGGCAGTGCCAGCATTTATTACAGTTTTGGAAATTGCGGAATGAAACACGTTGGTCACCGACTGAGTAGTTGTGCTCTTACAAGTGGTTTATAAACAATAAAATATTTTGTTTGAGTTTGTATCCAATGTGTGAAACCCCATTAAACTATTAATTCTCTAAAAATCCTTAAAACTCGACGAAAAAACAATAAAACACTTGCATCGGTTGTAACTTATCTGTTGGTTGCGAAACATGTAGAATGTTTTGTTACTGCTACAACACACGTGTAAAATGTTCTAGCAGCTCCTAGAGCATTCTTTGCTTCGCTGGCTCAGCTATACTACTGTGTTTAGGTGACGCTGGGGCCAAACGATGGAGTTCGATTGGTTATTGTGCAGCTTCAGAGGCTGCTAGAAGCCAATGGGGTAATGTAGATGCACAAATGAGAAAGTAAAAAGTAATAATGCGTTCCTGCGTTGTTTTAAGTGCTTTTAGACGCGATAAAAGGGCACATTGAGGCCTGAAAATCGGTCTGGGTTCAGCTCAACATCACACTCATACACAAACACCTCACGCCCCAACTTTTCCCTCTCTTCCAATCAACCATTTAACAATCATCTGCATCTAATGAGCCTTGCGCCACTAGGTGCATACTTGGGGTGAAAAATTGCCGTCGCTAAGACTAGTTGAAGCGCTTTAAGCGTGGAAAGAAGAAGGGAAGTATTTATCGAAGGTGCTTCTGTCGTTTGTGAGCCCCACCGGAGCTTTGCTCGGATAACAGAGTTGTTCAAAGAATCTGGCGATTCATGGACTGTAGTTCTAGAGAAGAGGCTGTCGGCAGGCGAAGTGTCGTGCAAAAGTTTCTGCAAAGGGCCAGATTGGTTACAGAGTAAAAGCATATCTCGCTGTTAGTAGCTTTTTTCTGAAAGCCTTGTAAAGATTGTACGCGCCGGATTCTGGTTAGCGCTGAAGTAGATAGGCTGCATAAATTGCTACACATTTGGAGTGTCTGAATGGATGTTGGGAGTTTGACTCCTAGTGGCCCTTAACAAAAGCTTTTGGTCGCGCGCCGTTTCAAGAAGTTTTGAAGAAGTTTTCTGGGATTGAGACTCTTGCTCTCCCTTTTGGTTTCATATTTGCTTAGCAGGTTGAGTCCTTTTGGTCCCTGCATTTCCATTTGTTCGCTCTTTCTGTTTATCATTTTCATCTCTACGGGGCTTTCAGCTACGAAGACACTCTTTTTAGCCTACTTTTTTGCTAAGTTTGGCCACCCTGCGTCACCGTATTGTGAAGGCGCCCACAGTAAACGGTACCCGAAGAATGTCGGCAAATCTCTTCTGCACTGACCTTGAGACAAGGGCAAAGATCTTTAACGAGCGTGGGCAAACGCATTTCGTCCAAACCTCATTCTACGAGATGGGAAACGTACTGTAGCTTTGTCTTCGGAGAGAATCGAAAGCTGAGTCTGCGAAGCAAACTGGTCCTTTTTGAATGTCAATGGAGAGCATGGACATATCTGTTTAGTGTTGGGAGCAGCAAGCATGTCAGTGCGGTGTGCTGCAACAGACGAAGAAGACCTCACTGCAGATGAATACGATCGCCTCATTGCGGAATTAGACTCCAAACGCAAAACGCCTGCTCAGTCTAATTGCTCATCATGGAAGCGACAATATCCAATACAATATCAACAAGAGCAACCACGATACATCCCTGTTCGTCTATCGTGCTTTCTTCAACGACCAAACAGAGGTTTTGTATGCAAGCATCCCCTTATTCTTTGCCTACAGCCTCGTCCCTGTTTTTCCCATCTGCTTCATGATGCCCTTACTTCTCATGCTCTAAACCCGAGTAAGAATTTGTACAGAGCGCTGCACTTCCCGTTACATGCGGTTAATGCAGTCCAGAACGTGACTAATCGCTTTGGTGTGATACTAAGCATTCCTTCCGATCTCATTCAGTCTGTGCTTTTGCGCTTGCGTTCCTCTACTGTCGCAGTGAAGACTGTTGTAGACGTTCTCAAACACACCATCTGGCCACACCTGCACTCGTTTCAGCGAAATGGAGTGCTGCGCGGAATTGTTCGACATGCAGGGCGTACACTACTTGCGGACGACATGGGACTAGGGAAGACTTTACAAGGCTTAGCTATGGCAGAATTCTACCGCAAGACCATTTTGGCAAGCGTTCTCATAATATGTCCGGCTACACTACGTTCTTCCTGGTTTGAGGCGGTTTCTAGATGGTTAAACATCCCTGTTCACAACATTCACGCGCCAAAGGACGCAGTTCAGGTCAAGAGCATGTTTTCAGCTCCCAGCAGAGATGTATGGGATAGTCCAATGTCTGCATCTTATGTTATTGTTACTTACGACGCTCTTCATCGCCTAACTCTACCCTGTTTTGACATCGTACTAGCGGACGAATGTCACGTGCTCCGAAATGTGAATTCGCAACGATCAAGAGCTGCATTACTTCTATTGCAGAGCGCTAAGAAGATCATTCTCATATCAGGCACCCCAGCTTTGTCACGGCCTTCCGAACTTTATACTCTTCTGACAGCTCTTTATCATGCACCAGATGCCCCATTCATATCCTACAATCAGTTTCGAGAACGGTATTGTGGAGGTCTGGATAACTGTTTAACCCGTTCCGTTACTAACGCCGACGAGTTGCATGCTATTCTTGACCTTGTTATGATTCGTCGAACGAAGAGTGAAGTGGTCCACGATCTTCCGCCGAAGCGACGCCGACTTGTTACAGTTGAGCTTTCGTCAACTTCTGCAAAGGACTTGAAGGTTCTCAGAAACGAGCTGGACCAGATAGAAGAAGCATTACAACAAGACTCCGAGGAGAAGCAACAGCTTCTGCTAAGGAAACAGATGCTGACATCAAAGTTGTTTCATCGCACAGCATGGTTCAAGCTCCCGGGAATAATTACACGGCTTACGCAACTTTTCCGCGATTCGGGTAGGCCGAAATTACTCGTCTTTGCGCAGCACCTTGTTATACTCGATGCAGTGGAACGTTTAGCTCGGAGAGAGCAGGTTTCCTGGGTTCGCATCGATGGTAAGACGAATCATAAGGAGCGAGGAAAACTAGTCCACGATTTTCAAAAGGATGAACACATTCGGGTTGCACTCCTGTCTCTTGCAGTCGCTGGGACTGGCCTTACGCTCACGGCAGCAGACATAGTGTTCTTTTCCGAGCTCAATTGGGTCCCCAGCGTTCTTGAACAAGCTGAAGATCGGGCTCACCGTCTTGGACGCAAAAGTGAGGTTATTGTGGAGTACGTTGTAGCCCCTGGTAGCGTGGACGACATGATGTGGTCTACCGTCCATTCCAAGCTTGGATTTGTATCAAGAACGGTTGACGGTAGTCATCCGAAGAGAAGAAAAACATTTGCAATTCATGAGGCTGGTGGAATACATCTCTCGAATGCGGACATACAGACAGCCGTTGTTGAGTCAGTAATGCATATACTTGAGAATGAGCCGGTACAGATGTAGAGTAGATCTAGGAAAAACGTTTCCGGGAGTGCACGTAGGTGCTAATGGTTTAGTAGTCCAACATAGGCGTTTTCATTTCTTGTCTTCGGTTTCTTGGTCAAGGCTCTTTATAAACTCCATGTACGCACGCTGGTCATCTGTAAGGCCATCGCCTCCCGCCTCTGCATGATCTGCGATGGCTTGCTTCACATCCTCCGATTCAAGCACACTCTTTGCAGCGCCCATCCAAAACTCAGTCTCTTTGCGTGGGTCTCGTCCAAACGCATCCTGTGTCATTGTTTTGGTCAGAAAATGACGTCATAAAATGAAATTCGCTCAGGTGTAACGTACCAGGTCTGATTCAGGGTCAAACTTATGCTTGAATCTCCGTGGCTTCACGGTGTCTTCACCATCGGGATTGTCCAGACCACGACCTTCATCCAGGGGATCTTGTTGCACAGCAAAATATACGCGGCTCCCCTGTCGAATACGTGCGTTTGGAGCTTGCGAGTGTTGCGGGGTTCTTGGGGGTTTTGAGGAAGTCCCGAGCCATCTCTTGTTCTGCATACTCGGCCAAGGACTTATGAATCCGAACAAACAAGAGCGCCGAACTTCACGGAGATGAAGCATTATTCCAAAGAACCCTTTTGACTGTTGGTCCTTCTTTAGCGATATGGGCTGAATAGCTGAGGATGCAGAATGATGAAGTTTAGAGAGCTGTGCACATCACACCAAATGATGATGATGAAGACTTGGAATGGCAAAGTTTCACGAAAGCACCTTCCTTTTGTGTTACCCTTCGTAACATAAAACGGCAAAGACTTCTCATGCGTTCTCAATGGGAATGAACAGACAATAGGCCCTTGTCAGGATTTCTGAAATGCACCTGAAATGGTTGCAGATGATCCCCAGAGCATCCTAGCCAATAAGGCTTCGATGTTTCGTGTTCACACGAAGAATAGGATTTTTTCTTTTTGAGATCAACCTGGATGTATCCTTTAAAACAGGCCGAACCAAAAAGGCACTAAAGGTAGGGCAGAACGCTGAGGATTCTAGGTACGTTATGCCTCTCTATCTCGAAATTCGGTCTCCGGTCCCACACCTTGTAATGCTGCCTCCGCTGATTTGCTGGCGGAGCTCCCTGAAATGCAGACCTTCGTGACACCATTGCTTTCGTGTCAGAGAGCAGTTTCAGTAAAATGTTGTAACAATGGAGCACCAGCAAAGGCTCGTCGCTTGAGCCTTCCAACTTTTCGAGAGCGCCGGGCTTTGCAAGAAAACCACATTGAAAGGGCTGGAGGAAGAGCTTCGAAGTTTGTTCGCACTGAAACGTTTAACCTTATGGTATGGCCGCTCACGGTAACGAAGCCACAAGATGATAGATTTAAGTCTGCGTTTGACCAGTTTCAGAGAACCATCAACAAATATGAACTTTTGTCGGAGAACGACTCGGGAATTAACGATGACGCAGTTTGCAGTTCAACAACTGATGAGAACCTTACACCAGAATCATCAGTGCAGGGCGACAAACTTCTTGCTGAACAACAGAATCAAGAGTCTGACTCACAATTGCTATCACAAGAAGTGCGTTTCGATATCCCGTCCTGGGCCTACATCGTGCGAGTGAGGGCATCCAAGAGCGTCATGGGAAAACGCGCAGTGCAGCGGAACCGCGCGAAACGTCGAATACGCGCGGCTGCGGCACGGCTCATGCCGGATCATGCAAGACGAGGATATGAATACGTGTTTTCCACTCATCCTGAAGCATTGATATGCCCGTTTTCTGTGATTCTGAGTGATGTTGAGACAGCTCTGCGAGTCTCATCGCTATGGCAAGACTACATGACTACCGAGGAACTTCGCCGAGAAATGTATTCCAAACGATAGGAGTTAATCGACTCCGTCAAGGTCTCTGCGCCCCTTCTACTACATTTCTTTCAGCAGTCCATTTGGATTTCACATGAAGACGACATCTTTGCCTTGGAACGTGATCATGAGCACCGATGTCATCTTCTTGGATTCATTTCCATCCATGTGAAGTCTATATGGTACTTTTCCTTGTTATTCTCATCAATGCATATTATTCTGGAATGAAACCTTCACATCCCAGTGGTACTACTGGCCAAAAACAAAGGGTCTTTTCCTCAGAAACGCTTAACCTGCTAAAAACAGAAGTGTTCTTGGCTTGAATTTCGACAGCTCGGGAACAAAATAGAGTACAAATTTGAAGTCCGTACATTTTAGTATTGCTAGAAGAAGCTCATCATCCAGAACCAATTAATGTCTCAACATCAGCCACCTCCTTCACAGCATGATTCGATAACACTTCTGGAGGCCGCGATGAGTTTCCTACTACAATATCATCTTCAATACGCATTCCAATGCCCCTATAGTGAACAGGGGCAGATATGTCGTCAGCTCGGCAATACAATCCGGGCTCAATGGTAATTACCATATTCTCCTTCAGAGGAATAGACTTCGGTGCGTTGTGTGTATCATGAACGTCCATACCAAGATAGTGACCTATCGCATGTGGAAAGTACCTCGAATACTCTCCTGCTGTTATCGCACTTTCCAGCGTATGTCCTTTCATAAACCCTAGCTGCATAAGACCATCGGTTAAGCGTCGCACTGCTAACATATGAATTCCATCCAAACTAACAGGATTCCCTTCAGTGTTATTCCCCTCTCTGGCAACTGCAATACATGCCTTCTGAACGTCCAAAACTAGCTCATACATATCTCGTTGAGGTGCGGAAAAGCTCCCGGAGATTGGCCAAGAACGAGATACGTCTGAGCAATATCCGTGTACTTCGCATCCCGCGTCCACCATCACAAAATCGCCGCTTTGGGCAGTGCTGTTATTGTTCATGTAGTGCAGTACGGTGCTATTCGGCCCACTCGCTACGACAGAAGGAAACGCCATGCGAAACGGGCCTCGAGCTTTGCAGTTGTACTCAATGGTTGCCTCTATGAATCTTTCTTCAATCCAATTCTTCTTCCCATCTATCTTCGTCTTAGCCATTGCATCCATTAGAGCCGAAGATATTATTTTCGATGCTTTTCGCATCAGCTCAAGTTCCGCATCAGACTTTATCAACCTTTGCTTGTTGATATAGGATTTCGGAGTTTTCTCGAGACTCCATTTGGAAACAAGCGACTTCTGTTCATCAGGAGCTAATCGCTGCAAAATTGATGTGATTGATGGATTGATAGAGGGTTCGTAATGAAATGATTGCATCTTAGGTAGAACAAAACAGATATACTCTTGAAGTTCTGGAGTTGCTCGAACCTGATCAACCCCGAAATATGCTCGGACTTCATCGCCGGTTCCACATGAAGGACCATCCCATAGCTCGCGAGATTCATCACGGCGTTCGACGAAGAGAATGTATCGCACATCATCATCGAAACGTTCTACCAAAAGAAAGGAGCCTGGTTCCGTGATTCCGCACATGTACATGAGATCCGTGTTATGATGATATAAATACGGTACGTCCTCAGTCATATACTTTTGCGGATTCGATGGAAATATTGTGACTGAGTTATTGGGCAAGTCTCTCGCCATCTTTGCTCGTCGGTCCAGGTACTCTACTCGCGATATTCCTGGAGTTACTTCTCTAGCAGATAAGAGGTGTGAATGTGTATATGATGTGGGCTGCGATAATGGTCGTTCTATGCGAAAGCTGGCGGAATGTGGACTTGGCACAGTAGAGGTTCCAGTTGTGCGCATGTACCTCAGTCCGCGAAAGCGGTGCATTTGGAGCTTGCATTGCGAGACCAACCTAGGAAGAAATGAAGGCATGGGAAAGCTCGTAGGCGACGATTCTGAGCGTCGCGCCACTAAACGATACAAGCCAGTCCAACTTGTTTCTTTACCTTTTCAGATCGCTCCACAAAATGCCGAGCTGTGATAGAGAGAACAATGGCTCACTTGAGCAATTTGATGTTAGAAACTCTTCTCGAGCATCGCAAGTGAAGAAGTTAGGCAGGTTTGTCGCACGATTCGCTCTGTTATCGTACTGTCCCAGTAGATACTCGTTGATGGCATGCCTCGCAAAGATCAATTGAAGAAGGACGAGGACGGCAGCGATGGTGGTGCTATGATGCAAGAGCATTGCATAAATACGACACGTGTAGCCAGTTCTCAATGATTCATGCTCATCTGACGGTCGATGAAACAACTGCGCCTTGAGGAAGAGGACACCCGCGCTCAATTAGGCGTTCTAAGATGTCCTTGCAGATATCGCCGTCCGATTCGTTTGTGGAGAAAGCGCTCTGGATACCTTCAGCATCAGAGATTCTGATTTTGCATTTCATTGACGTGAAAGCCCGATGCAAGGCACTGCACAATCCCTGATTCGACTCATGAGCCCCCATTTGTAACCAGACTGACGACAGACGCTCTTTCAAAAAGCCACAGTTACTGCTTCAAGTAGGCGCCAGATCTGTCCAAACGAGAATCTTAGACGCGCAGAATGGAGCTTTCCTGTGTCTTGCAGAAGCACAACGTTTTGGTGAGGCTTGTATATTCTTGAATGTGAAGTTCATTCGCTGTGCTGTTATAGCCTTTGTTACGTGTGCCCTTCGTATCTCTTCCGTGTGTTCTGTTTTTTATTTATTTATTATACATTTATGCGAAGGGTAGACTCTTAGAGTACTAAGGGTAATAGTGGGGCTGAATCTACAGGACCTGTAGTACAGGTGGTGTACAGGTATGGAAACCTCTCGTGAACAGTAGTTTCAAGGACCAAAAGCCTTCAAACGCCTCTGTGCTCCTGTTCTGCCTTTAGTACACTTCGTACTCGTATTTTGGGGAGCTGGCAGCCGCCACTTAACTACATCTGTTCACCTTCATAGCAAAAAGCTGCTACCTTCTTTGAGACTTTTGTTCCACAGTTGTCGCGAGAAGTCATTTCGTTTTCTTTTCTTTAACATGGCAAACCAAGGTTCGGCTTCGAACATGGATATCGACACCCCTGCCACCGGTCCGGCTCCGAGAGCAGGTGAAGAAAAACCAAAGCCTCGGTTTGAGATTAAGAAATACAACGCAGTGGCACTTTGGGCATGGGGTACGTTTCTCCCGGACCCTTTTGCGTAGCCGATCAACACATCACTGACATATACATCTTTGCGCTCGTTCTCTTTTTAGATATGGTCGTGGATAACTGCGCTATCTGTCGTAATCACATCATGGACGCCTGCATTGAGTGCCAGGCTAAGCAAACTGCCCCTGGTAGTGAAGACTGCAACGTCGCCTGGGGTGTCTGCAACCACGCGTTTCACTTTCATTGCATATCGTAAGTATTACACAAAACCATCGGCACCTTTCGCCGGACAAGTTCCTAACAAAACGTTTTCCCTTTTCTGTGTCCGACTATGCAGGAGGTGGTTGAAAACTCGAGAGGTCTGTCCGCTGGATAACTCTGAGTGGGACTTCCAAAAGTACGGCCGCTGAGCAACGTGCCCGCAGGACAAACCGCTGCTGCCTCTGTATTGCAAACCACACTTTTGCCAACCCTCAGAGCTGCGTTTTACGCAGTAACTATATATGACATCTTCAGATGCCCCTCATCTACGCTACTATCCAGCAGTATGTCGTTTCTTCCGTAGATTCATTGCCTTGAAGCCGGCTTTTATGTGTTCGATAAAGCACATGACTAGGAGCCATACAATCTTTCATCTCGCATCATTCATGCTTCCCTAGAGATGCTGGTACTTGTACGACTTGTTGTAATCTGCTTCCTAAACGAAGCGCCCATCCTTGTCAACTCTTTAGAGTCGTTGCGCTTACTCTTATCGTAGTAGGACTCTAAACAAGCAACACATAAGTTGTCTGTTTGTTGCCAGTTGCAACGGGTCCTTAAGAAGAGTGCTCCATCTCCTGATTTCAATGCTCCGAGTACTCCGTTCTTGTCCAGTTAAATCCAAAGGAATACCAAGAACGTGGTGCAATAGAAAGAGAGTACGGTTGGTTTCACGATGACAGGTCTGACAGATTCAGACTCTGAAACAGGCCGTCGTGTGTGAATGAAATCTCCACTACGTACCAACGGTACCAACCGCACGTGGTGGCCTTTCACGCTCAAATTATCAAGTGAGCTGGGGGAGAATGTGCATTTCGTTACTAAACAGCACGGCATAGAAAACATCTGCCAGTTAAATAGAAGCCTAAAGTTAGCCTACCCATGGTCACAAAGACCATCACGTTACACTGGTGAGTTTTTGCAACAAAGGCTATACTCTAGATAAACGGTACGAATAGCCTTACCCCCATATCTACTGATTGCAGGTCTCTCCTGGAGAAGGAGCTTGACGATGCTTGACGTCGAGAAGATTCATTCAAATTTCAAATGAAAAAGGCTTTGAAACAGAATTGAAAACAAGTCCCCATTTTGTACCCCACGTTCTTACCCCATCCCTTTTCCGTGGCCTATGCGTACCATGACTTTGCATGACGACTTGGCGACCTGGATCAAAGAAGAGCTTCCGACCATTCAGGTTCCCAGCGAAGAGACGTTGAAAGCCCTCACAGAACGTGAAGAAGGCAAAAGTCTATGGCAAACAGTTGTAAAGCGTTTCCGAACAGAACAACACGCCAAGGAGGATCGCTCTTTTTTAGTTCTCACATCACGCGGGGATCGCTCTGAAACAAACAAAAGCCGCGAAGAGGAATTGCAACGCATAAGAGACGAAACGCGAGATGTAGAGCGGGATATACAGCTTTTGCGAGAGCAGTTGGAAGCTGACGCGGAAGAAGCTAATGAAGATGATGGTGACCTCTCCGCCTCGGAAGTGGACAATGCAGTTATGGAAGGTGTGTTGGACATTATCACGGATCGTGAGGAAGAACTAACACATCTACTTGGACTATTGCAACAGTCTCCCTGGGGGGACTTGGACGATTCAAGTGAATCTAACTCCGGAGATGAAGGTGCCGAAGCAGACGCAGGAATCGACCAAGCGGTTCGGCGATGGTGCGAGAAGGGTAGGTCCGAATGGGAGACAGCTGAAAATGAGCTGCGGATTGCTTTAGAGTCGAGTTGGGGTGCTGATGTAGGTGGATCTCTACTGGCGCTTCTGAACGAAAGCGAGGCAACGCTAGCCGCCGCAGCGCCCGCGGAGGTAAGTAGCACCGAAGCAGGTGCAGAGGAAATGGCGCGAGATGCGCAGCTACGTGCTTTTTCGCGTCTCCGAACGCTTGAACGCGAACACCAGGCAGCAGAAGAACGAGGCCGAACAATGAAGAACGGTATCGATAAATCTAGAGTTCTATGGGCACACGTTCAGGCCGAACGGGCCGCGTTGGCTTCTGCAACAGAGCCACGCCAGATCAAGTCTGGCTCAGCTGCGGAAAGACGAGCTAAACGCGCAGTTCGACGCGGCAAGGAAGCCGTTAAAGAACTCGAAGGATGTGCAAAAGAACTTTGCACAGGTAGCTTTGCTCTACTTAAGAGTGCCTCAGACGACATCAATGACGTCATGACTACAGGAAAACAATTGGAATCAAAACTGTCTTGCGTTGCTTCTATCGCTGAAGATATACTGAACCGAGTGGAAACCGAAGTGGGCTGTAAAGCAATTGAGCACAGAGAGCAAGCGCAAGCTAAGGCAGTAGAAACTGGCAGCAATTCAACTGCAGACTTGCGTCGCTCTGATGCAGAGCGATGGTCGGCACAATGCCGACGAGTCGTAGTTGGTCTTTCCACTCGAAATGAAATGCTTTGCGAACAGCGAGCGGACGCCCTTCAAGGTATTGAGCATGAGGTTGTACCAGTGCTACGAGCGGCAGTGAATGAGGCCAAGGAATGCCGAGATATACGGATTGCTCCAGTCACGGATGAGATGAGGAACTGGACCTCGCAACCCGCCCAAGAAGCTGCACCATGGTTGTTCGTGAAGTAGGTAACGAGGGTGTACGTGAAAGCAGAAATTCGGCTTTGTGTAAGGGGCTCGCATGGTACGTCTGAGAATTTTTTGCAGCGTAACAAATGGTAGTATGCCAAGTGTAGAGGGAACGTCCGTTGTTGCCAGTTCAGGCGGGCTCCTGCTTTAGGTTTTGTCCTGGTTTCCGTGTTTAATCAATCACCAGTTTCTCCTTTTGAGCTTTGTGGAGGCATAAGTTTCTCTGCGGTCGGCAGTGGCTAGCAGTTCGGAGTAAATTTAGGTTGGTTGACGTTCTCTTATAGCCCCGTCACCAGACGTACTGTGCTCAACAGACCACGAGGAAAAGAAACGTGAAGGGATCTTCAAAATCTGCAATACGAACTTAAGACTAGTTCCTGGGAACACATCTTCGTCACGTTCTTATTGCACTTGTACCTACTGACAAGCACTCACAATGTCTACCAAACCTAGCGACAAACAACAGCTTCCGGTCTCTGAGATATTCAAGAAGGCGGGGAAACGTGCCATCGGTGGTGGTGTTCCTGGAGCTGCTGCAATGGCAGCCCAGGTCGTCACGCTGATGCCACTGCGCTCAACCATGAACTATCAGTACCGCTACGGTAACACCACCACCACGGCAGCAATACGCACTTTGTATGCCGATGGCGGTGTTCGGCGGTTTTACAGGGGAGTGCTGCCTGCCATGTTCCAAGGTCCCCTCTCTCGATTCGGAGACACGGCTGCGAACTCTGGCATGCTCACTCTTTTGGACTCGTTCGACAGCACTAAAGACTTACCTGTGGGAGTGAAAACAGCAGCCGCGTCGAACTCCGCTGCTGCGTGGCGCATCTTTCTAATGCGTAAGCTTGCAATCTCTCTTTCCGATACATGATACATGATGCAGTACGACGAATCTGACTTATATCCTATCCATACGTCATTTCAAAGCAATCGATGCTTTCAAGACTACACTCCAGGTCGAGGGAGCCAAAGGCATCAGCGTCTTAAGAGGTAGATTGGCACACGGAGGTCCTCTTGTGCTCTACCATGGTGCAGTGGCAACCTACTCTGCAACCCTTGTCGGTCAGTATGTTCAACGCGCAACGCCTCTCATGTACTTTTTATTGCGAGTATTCTCTAACTTAACACTCCGTGATCCTCCTTGCCTTAACAATTAAGCTTCCCGTGGTTCTTCACCTTCAACACTCTTCAAGAGTACATCCCGAAGCCAGAGCCCGATCAGACCTTCCAGAAGTTTGGGCGTAACGCATTTATTGGCTTCACATCTTCAGTTGTTTCAGATTGCTGTAGCAACAGCTTGCGCGTCGTGAAGACCACAAAACAGACACATCAAACGCCTATTACATATCCGCAAGCTGTGAAAATGGTTCTAGACGCTGATGGAATTATGGGGTTACTTGGGCGGGGGCTGCGTACGCGAATCATTGCGAACGGCTTCCAAGGTCTTACCTTCTCTGTGATCTGGAAGGCGCTAGAGGAAAAGTGGAACAAATCGTACTAATTGCTTCGCTTCAATGGTTGAAGCTTCTCATGCGGCAAAAGCTGCATATATTTCCTCCTGATTTCTTCTATGTCCGTCACCATGTCATGTTTGCGTATTGGGTTGCGTAGGAGATAAGCTGGGTGGAATATAGGCATCATCCACGCTTCCTCACCACCACCAAACCATTGCCCCCTGACCTTTGAAATGCTTACCGATCCCAGCATTGCTTGCGTTGCTACAGCTCCGGCCAGAATGATGATTGCTGGCTTGATCAATCTTATCTCGCCGAGAAGGTAGGGTTCATAGTACTGCATTTCGACAGTGTTCGGAGTTCGATTTTGTCGAGGCCTTCTCTTCACTATGTTTGTGATGTAAACCTGTGTCTCAGTGTCGAACCCACCATAGGTGAATATCTTATCTAACAATTGGCCAGCACGGCCCACAAACGGCTTTCCTATTTTGTCCTCCATTTCTCCTGGGGCCTCTCCAATAATCATCATCTTCGCTTTCACTGATCCGCGATATGTGACAATACGACCGCCTTCTTTTTCTAGAGGATCACCTTTCATTGATTGTAGTGTTTGCAAGTAATCTTCGTGGGAAGAGAACTGAATAGCATCCATATGGCGGGTGGTGCCTCCGTCAGGTTCTGACTTCGACTCCTGTTCTTTGGGAGCTTTTGCATCGCTTTGTCGATTATTCGTGCTACCAAGGCGACGAATTCGGTAGTCGTGAAAAGGAGACGGCTGAAAGACGGCAGCCCTTTGAGCGTCGCTGATACCAGCTCGCGGATTCCATCTACAGAATCTGGTTTTTGGAAAACTTCCTTCCGGCCTTGATGCCATAGATGAGTTCGTTGACTGTGTTCTCAGATTTTCTTTCGAATAACCGGCTAGTGGAATGAAGCAAAGCGGATTCAAACCTGCACTCTGGACTACTGTTCTCATTCGCTTCGAGAAAGGTCTGGACACCGTCACAGGATTCATTTCTTCCAGATCCTTCACAACAGGATGAAATGTATTTATTGGGATACTGGTAGTACCGAATGTATGGCGTAAGAACCCTTGGATATCTGTGCCCTTGCGAGATGAGGCCATACGGAGCTAATCTTGGACTAGTCCAAAATGAAACTTTCTACTGGAGAGATCAACCAACGAAACCGTTTGCAGGGGTAAGGGTTATCCCTATACCGCTAACCCTTAACCCTTACCCTTCGTAGCAATCTCACCTTTAACCCTTTGATTTTTTGCCAAGCGCTAGCAATCTAACCCTTTATCCCTTTTATGTTTTCTGCTGTAGGAACTACTGCTGGCAATGCTCGCAGGTCACCTTCCCTCACTGTCATTCATGGTTTCCGTGTCGTAGAGCCTGTCCGATATCGATTTCACCTCTTCCTCCCTCCCTTTCCTCTTCTTTTCATAGGCGTTACTGACCAAACGTTGCGACGATTCGACATAGGCGTGGGAAGAGGTGATGGTGACAGTAACTCCATCGGAGGCTCTGCCGACTGCACTTCGGGTGACGGTGTTGAAGGTGATAGTGTCGATAGCGAATTGCTTATTGAAGCCGGTGAAAAAGTGGTAGATAACGGCGTCGCTACAGATTCCAGTGACAGCTTTCCAAGTCTCCTGTCATACTTTCTTAGGTTCAGCACCATGGCGCTTACATCATCACGAGTGTTTTTTGCAATGGCAATGTCCAATATTCTGCGCGCTGCTACCTGCTCTCCATCTTCAATAGACCCTTTGGCAATTGCAGCGACTTCTTCATCTGTTAACACATCCCAGACACCGTCACTAGCAATGACGACCGCGTCAAACAGTCCATTCAGCTGCACTTCGAAGAAGTCTGGCTCTGCAATGACAAGCTTCCTTTGATCAGCATCTCCTATAGATCGGGTTAACGACAGAACTCCGTTTATTCGCCCGTTGAAAAAACAACCACCCTGGCCTTTACAGCGTTTCTGCTCAGCAGAATGTGATGCCCGATGGTCTTCAGACAATCGTTTAACTTCTTTTTCACCAAAGGCAATCACACGGGAATCCCCCACGTATGCAACCGTCATTGTCTTCTCGATCAGTGCCACAACAGTTGCCGTCGTGCCACATAAACCATTAAGGTCCTGAAATGGAATCGGTATATCAGTACGTGGGAGAGGATGATCAGACATGGAGGACGTTTTTCTCGACCTTTCTGTTGCAATTCCAACACTGATGTCGTATTGGCGGGATATCGCTTCATCCATTTTGAGAAATGCGGAGCGCAATGCCTCTCTAATGTCGCCATGTTTTCCATATGCCTTCAGAACGAACCCGAATATTCGTTCACTGGCCAGTTCTGATGCCTCCACGCCTCCATGTCCATCGAAAACACCGAAAAGAGACACCAACGGTCGCAATCCCTTCTGCGCTACGTCTTGTACTGCAAATCTATCCTCCAGAGTGCGATGACGTGGCCCTTTTTTCGATATCACTGCATAGATATCACCAGCTGCTTGGAGCTCTGAACAACTTTTTGTCTGCAAAGGAATTGTTGCCGGTGCGGAAGGTCCAGGTGGTAACTTTAGGTTTGGTGGGCGTATTACCCGTCGCTTGGAATTGTGCTGCTTCTCATGTGTTCCCTCTCTAGCTTGTGACTGAGTGCTTAATGCACGCCTGTACGCTGTTTCTTTGTGGGAGGGGGGTTCATGGTGCGATGGAGACTTATCAAATTTCCCCATGAAGGGCTTATTATCGGCCATTTGAAGTTCCCGTCGATGAGTATTGTCGGCAGCTCTTGTCCAAGAGAAGAATATGTTCTTAACCACCTCCTCCTAGTTTCATTACAAACAGCGTACACAGATTCTGGACGACTACCGGCGTCGAGTGCGTTTTGGATGTGCCTAATTGCTTTAGTGCAACTTTGAAGAGGCAGAATGATTTGCTTCAAGGCTTCCAAACCGATACAACTCTGCGAACGGAAGTGTACCACGCGCTAACGGAGTACGTGAGCTCGGTAAAGAACTGTTTGACCACTCGCTATGTCAAGACTTTCCACATGTGCAATTGAATACGACTTGTGTCACGAAGAAGACTGTATCCCTATGCTTTCCCGTCTTCGACCTTTTAGTTTTCTGCAATGAATCGATAAAAGTAAGAATTAAATTAGACGGTCACCCCACTCTCTAACAGCATGAGCCATCTACCCAGAAATGGAAACTCTCTCAGTGCTGGATGCAGAAAAGAAATGTATCTCGGTTTGTTCAAAGCACCAGGGGATACAAGAGTTAACGTTACCTTCCCGTTTGGTTCCTTATACTTCGTGTTGGCTCGAGACTTGATTCAACATTACACGGAAGCTTCACCCAACAATCTTGGCCAGGCTATCTTACAATCCACGTGTGTATCAAATACTGGCAACTCCTCTTATTTGAATGCCGTGAGAGTTGGGACGCTGGCAGTTAAAGACCACTCATGACATGACATGAAAGAGTCTTCTTACAGGTCTGGAACTAGAATAGAATAGTGAACCCTTCACATGACGACTGCTTAACGATGATGATTTTGCCCTTTAAACTTTTCTTGAGAGTAAAACACGACAGAACATGTAAAATGTATTGGATATGGATAGTCTTTGTCCGTTTACATGCTTGTCTCATTATGCTGAAACTATCAGTTATTTCATGTACTGAACCGTCAACCTCCTACGAGGATACATAAGCTCACTGTGAGATTTTCTGATGACACAAAAGCTCAGAACCGGTCAATAACTACTATCCCAGATCTCATATTTTTATGTAGAACAAAAGAAACGAGTATTACATATGCGCAGTCTCTTATATGTTGTACCCGACTTCTATGAGAACATAATGAACTTAGTTCCGTTTCGGTCTAGGAGCCATGCTCGGCCTTGGACGCAAAATCTTCTTCAAATACTTGATTCTGTTCTTGACCTTCTTAATGTGAAAAACTACTGCAGCCTTGTTTCTGGTCTTCAAGCACCTGATTCTTTTCACACGCCATATCTGTCGAACAACTCTCATCTTCTTCAAACAGTTGCAAGCCATTCTGGCTTTTCGAAGCTTCCACTGAAGACGCCACACATGTCTAGATAAGCACTTCCTGTTCCATTTGCACTTCCTCCTAACCGCATTCACAGATCTTTGCAAACGATACTTCTTTTTACATTCCTTACTCGCCTTTCGCAAATTCGACATGTGGCACTCGAGGAGTTTCTTCTTTCTGTACAAAGTCCGTAGCAACCTTCCCTTGTTTATACGACATTTCTCGGACAACACAATTGTGCGTAGTTCCCGTTTTAAACGTTGCAACTGCTTTTGTGCCCGTGCAAGAGCTGCCACCTGCCACCTCCTGGCTGACCTTACGACGACGGGAAGGTCAAAGTTCTCTGAAGCAGCTGGAAAATCGCTTCCATCCGAGGCTCCTAGTGATGTATTCTCAGAATGAACATCAGCTGCGCGAACGAAGAAAATCGCAGCGAAAAAAAACCAATGTGCAGGTAGTTAGTCGGAACATAGTTAAATGTTGTACAATCTTGCACCCGATGGAAGCTGATGATGTGAAACTACAGAAGATGCGAGTTCGGTCTCGACAGCAAGTTGAAGTAGCTTGTCGAAAGATCCTCATGCACTAACAGGATCAAAATGAGGCCTATTTATGGTGAATCTGAACCCTTATAGTATGCAACTGAATTCAAGCGGAGCACACACATGGCCTCCATAAGGTGGTCGATACTACTTGCGGTGTGCTGTAAAACCAAACCCAACAACCCAGAAAAGAAAAAGCTGTCGGGTTGGTTGTGAAAAGATGCCACCCAGAACATCTCAGTTGGGAGGAAAAAATAGCATCCTGTTTCAAAGATCCAGCTTCCGGATTGCCGCTGTTCTTAGGTCGCCACCTTGTTTCGCGTGCCAAGCGTGCGTCGCTTCAAAGAACATGTGTTCAAATGACAATCTTCGGTATGCCGCTGAATTGAAACCATTCCTATCTGGGAAGCAGGCAACCCACAGCGCACTGGTACATACCTAGTGCTCGAGCCGAGTGTTGTGCACCTCGGAGTTAGTACTGTAATGATGAAACTCTGCGTTTCACAAGCCCTTTTCGGGACCAGTGGCATACAATCCGAGAAAGAGATGATATGCCCAGGCGGAGCTGAGAGATCATTACGTTGTATTGAGGTGATGAGGTGGTACTGCCGGAGTCGATAGCAGTGTAGCGGTTCACAGGAGAACAAGGCAGAAGAGATTGTAGAGAGTAGAGTATAAAGATACCTTTCGTACTGCCCATTTCGAAGGGGTTGTATGTCTGAATGTACTATGGATCAAAATGTTAGGTGAAGGGCTAGCCTTGGAATGCTAACTCTTAACCCTTTGGTATATACAGCCTTCAGCAAAGATGCAAATATCAAAGATATGGGCGTGACCTCTGTCACCATAGCTACAGCGCAACAACTCTCGAAAGCCAATACTTAGTGTCTATCGGACCAGTGCGCTGACCTCATATGAGGTCAGAGCAACGGCACGCAAAATTAAAAAAAAAAATTGAAATCTGATCCGCATGGCCCCACATTTCAAATTTCGAACTTGAAACATGGCTAACCAGGTGGTCTTTGAACTAAAAGATCTGTGGACGGGGCCATTGTGTACGAATGTTTTTGACGATAGTGCTTGATGTGATAGCTACGACTGTTGGTGATGTGTTGTGGACATGGTTCAGCGCTGCCGGCGTAGAAGACATGATGAGAAGATCAAAGTGAAAAAGTTTTTGGAAAAGTTTTAAGGTTTTGATAAAGTTCTAGAGTAATTAATATTGACCTCATATGAGGTCGCTCGTCAGATAGACATTAGGAATGTAACAAGTAGAAGCGGCCTTCGGCCGCGGGCGGCGCTGCGCGCCGCTGAATTGGAGTAATTTTGGGGGCTCTGCAGGCCGTTTCTGCTCGCTATCGCTCGCAAACGGCCTGCAAACCAATGAAGGCTGCGGCGCTGAGAGTGAATATGGCACAGAGTTGCACTGGAGCGCCCGTGCGTTGGTGATTGGCTGGCACTGCAGAGTGTATGTCAAGTACAGTAGATTGTAATTGGCTGGCACTGCAGAGTGTATGTCAAGTACAGTAGATTGTAATTGGCTGGCACTGCCAAAATAACTGCAGTTCCAGCCACTGTGCAGCGGTGTGGGTGGCACTGCTGCAGTGCCAGCCACTTAGCAGCTGCGGCAGTCAACATGCAGCAGCAGCCAATGAGCTCTGAGCTTTGCTGCTGCTGCTGCTAAATTTTTTGATTGGCGGGGAGGGGTGAAAATTGCATTCACTGAAGGGGGCGTGCAAGGGGATTTTTTGGCGCAACGCCTCCCGTCAATCAACAACACTCCCCTCATACATGTGTAAATCATAATAGTACGGGGTGGTGTTGAGACAAGTGGAAACGGCCTTCGGCCGTGGACGGCGCTGCGCGCCGCGTTGTTTTTGTAGCTTTGTGTATTTAGTAGCGTTTGGAGGCTCTCCGAGCACTTTGCTCGCTTGCGCTCGCAATAGCGCTCGTAGAACCACGGGGCGCCGCGGCGCTGAGAGTAGGTAAAGCGATAGGGGTTTGTGTTTAGGTGCCTAAATTGACTGCAGTGCCAGCCAATGATGAGAAAGTGCGACACGTTGCTTTTTGTAACTGGCTGGCACTGCAGTCATTATGGGAGTGCCAGCCAGTAAGCAGCAAGCTTTGCTGCTGCTGCTGCTGCTGAATTTTTTAAATGGTAGGAAGGCTTTGCGCCAAATGGCAGTTTTGCATGCGCGTAGAGGTGCATACAGGGCGGTGTATTGGCGCACCGCCTCCCGTCAGTCAACAACACCCCCTCATACATGTGTAAATCATTAAGAGTGGGGGGTGTTGAGATGCGTCGGCAAGAAGGCAAACCATGGCATTCACAAGAGGTTTGCGTTGTCCTTAGTATCCTTGACACGGAGCTGAAGGCATATGCTAGGGCCAGGGGAATAAACAAGCGTAGATGTGGAGTCGGTCATTACCCGCAACAAATGCCTGTCCGAGGTGAGAGTATATGAGGCAATCATGGTAGCTCAACTGCCTAAGCCGCCGTGTGGCTTAAGTCTGGCTTCTCCAACCACTTGATAAAGATGTGCACAAGGTGAGTACTGCAAAGGCATGTTTTTGGGTAGCATCAATAGAATCTTCTCAACAGTGTGGTGCAATGCCCCAAAGGGGAAAAACACCGAAAGACGTCCGGGATCTTCCTCTCACGAGGTGAACCCAGTTGGGTAGAGCCCTCCCAGAGGTGTCACGGCGAAGCCGGTTTGTAAGACCAGGGACACCTGTCGCGACTCGCGCAGGGAGGTGAAGGCGAAGAATCGGTATCCGCGTGAGCGGGGTGTGATCCTCAGTAGAGGTATGTTTCCACGTAAGTGGGGGTGTGTGAGCGGATGCGCACACGAGGGCCGCGGATAGCGGGAGGTGCTACCCTAAAAAGGGGAAAGAGGAAGGACGAGTGGGTCGCGAGAGCGACGAGTAGATACGGCAATGCCGGTGGACAGGACTCCCTATACAGGGCGAAACACCAATATGATTGGAACAATTAGTACTCCCAATGATGGGTCTCCTTTAGATGTGCAAGGGGGTGAACTTCCGTACACTACGGTGCTTCCCTCCAAGGAGGAGTTGAGAACACGCGGAGGCGGTAAAGCTCAGAGCCAATTCCCCAGGTTGGGGTCCCTTGTTGGGGAAGGTTTACTGGTGCGACGGCAGTGCGCCGTCGCACTAAGTACTAGCTTCCCAGAAATGGGTGTGAAAATAATAAATAAAATTAACTAAAATACTCCACATTCCGTGGCAACATCCACTACTGTGGCCAACCGCCAATTGACCCAAAACCGTGTCCCACGTGTCCATACCCACCATTGTGGGGCGTAGTTCATATACACACTACACAACCGATAATATCGGGAAAGCGTTCAAGTACCCAGAATCCCTCCCTGAGGGCGTTGCACTTCATATCCCCCCCTTAAGACGGGAAAACGACCGCGGGCGCGGAGGATTCCCAGACGAAAATGGGTGATAAAAGCGCGTGCTTTGTCTCCGGTTTTCCGGTAAATCCCTCTGCGCCAGAGTCATCAAGCACACAAACGACAACAACAGCCACCCTCCAAAAGGGACAAATGAACGACGACAACCATATCAACAGCCACAGCCAACCGCCGAGACTTCTCGGGCGGTACACCACCGGTTTTCGGTCAGTTCCCCTGCCTCAGGGCGATCGAAATCCGGTACAACCGGGGAATATGGCTGCTGCAGCCGACCATCCCTTCGCACTACCACCTTCGGTGGTGTCCTCCGGAACCACTCCGGTGTCCAACTGGCCAACCTACAACACCCTGGTGGGGCTCAACCCGATGAATCGGAATCACGCGTCGCGCCTGCGCCTTGCCCCGTGGTTTCACCCGGTCGCTGTCCTCAATGAGGGGTTGGTCACCGCTTATGCGGATGGTTCAGACACCCTTCCGGGGGATCTGCCCAGAGCAGTCACCACATCGTGGGATTGGCGTCACCGGATTGCGATTCCGCGTCACCACCTCCGAAGAAACTCGGGCGAGACCGTCGCTGCGGCGCAGACCGCGTTGACGCGGATGGCGTACCAACGGCAGAGCCGGGCTCCATTCGATGTACCGGTCCCACCGGAGTTTGGCTTCGACGTTAGCTACTTCCGCCCTCGCGGGGAGATTGGGTACGGCGAGAACCTGTTCCGCCTCGAGACCCTCGCTTGGAGGAATTTCCCCGCAGCGCGGCAAGAGGCCCTTTGCTGGGAGCGACCGATTATTCGGGCGGAGTTCAGGTACCTTCCCCGGCAATACCGGTCCAACTTTCTCCAAAACTTCATCCGCTACGAGCGGCGTTGGCGATCCCGATTCGGGTACTTTATCCCGTATCAGAACGTGGAGATAGAGCGGATTGCGCCGCCTCACCGACTAGGTCGGTATGTAGCACTTCCCGAGTGGTGGCGCTTCCATGAAGCCTGCCGGGGGTGCTACATAGAACTCCCGCCGGTACTTACGTACCTCGGTTCGCTGCTCATGCAGGATCCCCGGTCGGGGTTGTGGTCCGTAGTGGTTACGGAGTGGGCGGCCCGCAGTGCGGCTTATATCCTCAACGAGGCGTACGACCAGTATCGTCTCTGGTTCCTTCAACCGCGTGTGCGGGCAGCGATCCGAAACCTGGATCTTCGCATCCCCCTTGGGGGCCAGGCCAACAATGAAGAGGTCCTCCAATTACTTGGGTACATCGACAGCGTTAGCTGGAGTGAGGTCCCGCTGGAGCAAAGCGGTCGTCTGGATGGCGGCAGCGGTAACACCGGTGGTCCGGGACTCGGTAGAAACACCGCCCTTGCGGGGGATTTTATCTACTTCGACCCCTGGGAGTTCCGGGAAATTTCCTCCGAGGAGGCGCGAGAGCTTCGCGATACGCCCCGGCATGTGCCGGAAGACCACCCGGTGGGTACGTCGATTCTGACGACTACTACCGCGTATACGGCGGGGATGACCCAATGGTCGATAACGAACCGGAAGAACCCGGGGAGATGGACGTAGAGGAAACCGGCGCTAGCGCGGAAGCTTTCCCAGAGGGGGTATCTCCGGCCGAGCCGGCTGCTGACCCTTCAACGGCAAGTGCCGGACCTTCTATCCCCAGCGGGGTGACGGCGAATGAAAACGAAATCATCGCACGTTTCCTCCGGGGTGCCGGTCTTAGCGCTGCCGAGGTATCGGGGGATGTCACCACATGGCGGACGCGTTGGCCTACCGCCTTGCTGGGGGTTACGCCCCGGACGATGGGGGTGAGTGAAACCTCTAGTCCAGTTTCCTGGTTCTTCTTTCCCTGGCTATGCCAGTTAGTGTAGTGTAGTATTGTGGGGAGCTAGCTGCTCCCTTGAATAAACTTTCCCGTTTAGAACGGTGCTTCTCGGTTGAGTTCCCCGTCTTCGACGGACCTTGTCTTGTTATCCTTTCCTTTCGCTCTCCGCTCGCGCGGCAACGTTACCCAACTTGGGCATTTACCAGCGTGGCTGGAGCTGCAGTTCCCGTTTGACGGTGGTATCGCACGACCTGCGACCGTGGGAGGTGTTCCATTGGCTCCCACGTATCCCCACTGGGGTCGTACCCGTACCAGCGGACGCGGTATTGTAGAATACCATCCTGGTCCCAGGTGTGTCCGACAAGTCGGTCTACTACGAACTCTCGTTCGTAGACCTGCCGGCCGTGCCGGGTGGTGGTTGTAATCCCTGGCGAGGGTTGCCCGCGGTTGCGGTATAATGTCCCTTAGCAGGGTGTTCGGCGATAACTCCGACGTTGCCGTGCGCTGTCCTAGTGGCCGCTGCTCATGCGGGAAAATATCCCTCAAGAGGGTGTGTGGTGCCACGGTTTTCACCGGCAAGTCGTTCCCCAGAGGGGTGTCGTTGTTTCCGTCTTCACGGTAGGCCGGGCGAACCGCCAGTCGGCGGGGGACTTGGGTTCCGCCTTCGCGGTTGAGCGCACGAACCGCGAGTTTGCGGGAAGATGACCGCTCCTGCGGGATCGGCATTTCCACAATCCCTGGGGGGTCCCGTGCGACACGGTGATTGGGTGGCAAACCGCCTCCCTGCCAGGCGCACGAGCGCTCTGCACCATACGTTCCGGCGATGCCGTGGTGTCCCCGGCTACTGACGGGTTGCCTGGGGCTAACTCCGGTACACCGGTATTTTGGTCAAAATTCCCCTCTGGGGGTTCCGGGCAGGTGCCGATGACACCCTTTTCAGGGGAATTGCCGCTGAGCGCAGTGCACCATCTCCGTGAGGAGGAGCAGCGTCCGGTACGACCGGTTTTCGAGCGTGCGATGGCGCGCGTTATTCCCGAGTTCCTCGGTTTCTTCGCCGCAGCGATGCGGGGTCGGCGCAAATTATTCCCCGTAGCGGGGGCTTTGATTCCGTCAACGACGGGAGGCGTTTCCGGTGCTTGCGAGCCAGGGCTTAAAGCTTCGATTGCAGCTTGGCCGCCTTTTTCCCAAGAGGGGTGTGGGTATTCCCCTGTGAGGCCGGCGTATCTGGGCGCCCTTCTCCGCAGGGCGCGGGTCTGATCGAACCTGATTGAACCGCTTCCGCGGGGACTTCCGCCAACGGCGGCTTCGAGGCATCGGGCGATTGCCTTTCCGCTGCTGCGGTATTGGAGTGAGGCTTCTCGTTTTCCCGTGACAAACGGTTGTATTTGCCGCTTTTGCGGGGCCTGCGCGTCTGGTTCCTGTTGCACAGCACTG